>CM039506.1:51103678-51157674 GCA_022432975.1 Begonia masoniana
TCGTTGCTTTCGTCGAACAGCAGTTTTTCGTGATATTGGGGTTAAATAATCAGTTTTGTTTAGGGGGAAATTGAGTATTTGAATTGAGGATTTTGGGGAAGAATTTAAAATTCTCAATTGTTTGGCGGGATTCTACTCGGAGATTGATTATCAGGGTTGAATAATGATCGGAAATTATCTGGTTTGGGCCATTTTTATTGGTTAGAATATTCGCAGGATTTATTCTGGTTTTAAAAGGGAGAATTTTGGAAAAATATTTGGGCAACAGTATTGATTCAGATATTCGGGCTCGGAAAATTTAGTTGGCGGGTTTATTGTCTTGTGGAGATTGATTTGAGGTTCAATAATGATCTGGAAATATCAGTTTTTGGGCATTAATTATTGATAACAAGGCAGGTGCGATAGCACAGGACCCGGTATGAAAAATTCAATGACAGATTCGCTCTGGAGAATGCAAATCGAGGATACTTGTACGGGAAAGGACTTATCTTCTTTGATGTGCGAAACCAGAGGAGATGAAGCCGGTGAAGGATCTCCTTGATAGAAAAGTTTGGGAGGTCATCCGATTGAGCTAGCCAAAAAACGTTGATCAACAATGTGGCAAGGAGAAGACCACCGCGAGTCTTGATGAAGGCTTGTCTGATATGTACGAGAAACCATCTGCAAATAATAAGGTTATTTCTATGAAGAAGCTGTTTAATCTGAAGATGATTGATGGTACTTCTGTCGAAGCAAATCTGTAATGAGTTCAATACTATTGTGATCAATTGCTATCTGTGGATATGATTTTGAGGGGGGAGGAGGTTGTGCCTTTTTTTTTTTTTTTTTTTTTTTTTTTTTTTTTTTTCCATTAATTGGAGGAAAGAAAAAACCTGTCCAATAATGAAGCCTTTCCACAGACAGACCAAAGAGAGAATAGCCATTTTTCAAAGATATTGCAGTTTCTCTTGAAGCAAGCCTGTCACTTAATTCTCTTGAAAATGACTTACTCTGGGACTCCTCCTCCTCCTTTCTCTCTCTACAACTCTCCCTTTCTGTCTCTTCAAGTTATGATAATCCAAATTCAGAAAGTGGTGGTTGATTTTCTAGATGTTTAATCTTTTTATTATTTTAGTCGTGTTTTTATGGATTTTTTTTTGGGTTAGACAGCCTTCAGTTTAAATTTGGACTTTTTTGCCAAATATTTTGGTGCTACAAGAGTTTGTCACTTTCGATGTTGGTGACATTGATACATGAAGATATGATTAGTGAAATAAAGATTGATAAAATAAATTCAAATTTTTTTAAGCGTACGAAGCGATAACAAATTGATCAGAGTCATTCGCTGGTTACCTGTGATGAATTGTGGAGGCAGGAGAGAGTAGTCTTTACTTTACAAATCGTATTTATTCTATATTTTTCACACTTCGACTCTTTTTTGTAATTTGATATATTATCAATAACTTTCTTTTATCAATTACTGATTTATTTTTCATCAGGGATTTTCACGTAAAATAAGTATTCGTTTTTTCGTTCTTCTTTTTTCTTTTTCGTAATCAGTTAAACTGGTATGGATTCTATTTTGTCAAATTATGTATCGGATGACCAATTTGATATTATTATTTACTAGTGTGTTGTTGTTATTATTATTATGTTTATGTATTATTTTATGCACTTGAGATTATCTAATGAATTTTTACTGTTTTTTTTATATTACTGCACATGCTAATACAATTTAAAAAATATGTACGGTTAATTAATTTAATATTATTGTTTGAATGTGTATTTAAATGCCACTATAAATTTCTAAATAATATTAAATTAAAAAAATAGGCATTTCTAGTACAATTTGGTCGTATTAAAGTATTTCAACTTAACTTAGAATAATTCTTTATATCCTCAGTCTTCGATAATTTAAAAAAAATCGCTTACATTTAACTAAAAATCAAGAATTCAGATTTACGATTTTGCTTTGCTCTCAACTTATAAATTGCTTTTTTATTAACGGTGGTAAAATTTCGTTCTTCCCATTTGAACGATTGATATATTCGTAAAATATTCGATCGTCAATTTTTATGATAATAAAAACAAAAATAAGTTGATCAACGTATTCGATTAGGTGCATTGTGTTTTAAACATTTTAAGACTTTATTATTTTATACAAAAAATACTTCGTAATATCCTAGAGAGAGAAAAAAAAATGAATTAGGGTTTGCTTTTTGGGAAAGAAAGTCGTTTCGATGCCTTGCACACGGATGATTTAACAACAAAATTGATCATAAAGTGTAAACTACTCACAAACCATACGTTAGCGTTTATTTTATAAAAAAATTATTTGATGTGTCAATTACTTGTTATTTTATATGTTATGGCTAAATTGCATTTTAATCTATTTTTTAACGTACTTTCAAAGAAAGCGAGCGAGGATACAAGTCATTAATTGAAAGATTAAACATTAGTTATGCGATGTCACATAGGGTGTTACGTGTGACATTGATAATTAATGTAATGACAGACAATATAAATATGTAGAAATAAATGAGATAGGAGGTTGGTAACGCAGTTCGGCAACCAGCCTATGTCTGCAGGGCCACACCCAGATATAAAAACATTTCACGAGTTAAAAAAGTTACAAGACAGTCGGACTTATACAAATAAAGATTTCCTCTTATCTTTGTCGCCGCCTCTTCCTAACTTCCTCAATGAAACTGTTTTTGCGAGCTCCCCTCGTCTTCAGATCGACCTCTCCCAAGATCTAGAAAACAACAAGATTCCCTTGCCTAGGGGTGTGCAAAACCGGTTTCGGTTCGGTTTTGGGGAGGATCAAAACCGAACCGATCGGTTTCGGTTTTGGATTTGCCGAACCGAAACCGGTTTTGGGGCACACCAAAACCGAACCAAAACTGAACCTAAAGTTTCGGTTCGGTTTCGGTTTTACAAGAAACATATGAACTAAATCATCTCTTGTCGGATCTGGCAATCCTCTTGAAGCAGGGATTTTATAGAAAATCAGGTTCTCATATATAAAAACATCTATAGTTTTAAGCTTGCCTTGGTAATTGCGTAAGGTCGCACATCTACTGGTGGAGGACCTCTACGACCTCGTACTGCTTCTTGCCTGTTTGAAGATGACAAACAAAAGGGGAACATCAAACAAGAAAAGATGAATATATCACACTCACAAATGATAAATGATGAATACAGTATAAATCCAGGATCTATTAAGAGCAAAATCACCCTCTATCCACTATGTTACTGTATTCAAAATAACCAGAGTAGTGCTCAGAAACAAAGTAGCACCAACAGACGAAAAACAACCAGCAAACCACAAAAGAAAACAAGTAAAACCACAGGTCTCCGACCTGGAAACACCACAAGTCACCGATTCGGTATACAAAACTATCAGAGAGCAATTTTGCTCTCTGTGGTTTTATTACAGAGAGCAAATTGCTCTCTGTGAACAAACGACAGAGAGCAATTTTGCTCTCTTTGGTTTTATTACAAAGAGCAAAATTGCTCTCTGTGAACAAACCACAGAGAGCAATATGCTTTCTTCATCAAAAGACCAAGTTCTGTTTCCTTTTGGGTTCTCTGGAATCACCTTATTCACAAAAGAAAATCCCAAACTTTTACTTCATCGATCTCTATTTCTATCAAACCCCAAAATCAACGAAATATATAAGTCATCTGTAAATGTAATACCTTCCATAATGCAAACACAAATAATTTCTCTCTGTCAAACACAAAAACGAGCTAAATAATGCAAAGCATAGCACATACCCGGTTATCGGTTGCCTGATCGTGTGTCGTCGCCTCGTCGGTGCTCTCTGTCGACTCGTCGTCGATACTCGATAGCAGAGACTGAGAGTAGAGTCGTCGCCTCGTCGTCGCAGTCGCAGACTCGCAGTTGAAGAATCGGGATCTAGGTCTTACTCTTCGGCCTTCGCAGTTCGCTTCGGCTTCGCAGTTCGCAGTTCGCTCTTCACTCTTCTTCATCCTCATTTTATGATTTTAATCAACAGCGGTTCGGTTTCGGTTTTGCTCGGTTTCACCAAGCCAAACCGAAAACCGAACCGAAGTGGCCGGTTTTGAGGAATGCCAAACCGGACTTCGGTTTCCCTATGCTAAAAACCGGTGAAAACCGAACCTAAATCACCGGTTCCGGTTCGGTTCACCGGTTCCGGTTCGGTTTGCACACCCCTACCCTTGCCCACGATCAAGAACGACAAGCTCCTCTTGTCAATAAATAGAACTCCTCCCGAGTTCGAATGCAGCCTCCTCCCGAGACTGAGCTTCAATGAAGAATAAGAAGATTGCCTCTTATGACACCGTCTGTAACACCAGGGCGTTGTCTTCGGATGCAATAAATCAACACACTCCGATAATCGATGACGGCCACAGCATAAGTAGAGTGTGTAAAATAATCATTCACAAAATGAATGAACACAGACCCATACGCAGAAGCGTTGGGAAAGAAAGAAAAACGACAGCTTGCAAAACGAAGAAAAACTTCTCTCGTGAATAACCAAAAATCCGTCCGCTGAAGAATAATCACCGACCACTCATAATAAGCATGGGAGAAAGGATTAACAGTTGCTGAACACACGCAATCGTCGGTGAAGAATAAAATCGCACGAATGAATAAAAACTTTCAGCTCTCAAGAATAATGGCTTTAGCAACCTTCAACTGTGTAGGGAGAATGCATAATATACTGTGCGTCAAATATTCTCTTCAAACAGATCGCACAGAATAAGAGAAATCGAATCCCATGAAAATCAGATCTGTGACATCCTGTGCGACATTTATGGAAGGTCCATGCAAACAAATCTGAAACGAATCCCAAAATATTAGGAACGAATTCTAACAATGTTGTGATCTCGTATCAAGCTTAACAGCACCACAATATTTAGATCGGCTTCTAAAATATTATTTCCATCTTAAAATCAACTTTCCAAATACTTAGGAATAAATCCCTTTGTTGTTGTGATCTTGAATCACTGTAATCCAGCTTAACAAAATCGTAATTTTCAAATCACAAATCAAATCAGAAAATCAAAGCCGCAAAGAATAAGGAAACCAAATCTCACAAATTCGGTTGAGAGACACCTCGTGTGACATTTTAGGAAAGTATTGTCAACTGTTTTGATATAGATCCAAAAATTTAGGAAAGCATCTCATGATTCATGTGATCCCGAAGCCTATCATTATGTACCGAATCTTTATTAAATCGGATTGCCAAAACAAAGTTTACCAAAAAACAAGTGCTTTTAGATTTTTCAACAACTTTCCTTATATTCACGTTTCCTTATTTTTCTCTTCCACAAAATCTTTATGATCTTCAATATGCATCCATCCAATAATCTGAATATGATATTTCTTGATTACCAATAAATAAACTACCACTTTGGAAAATAGTAGAATAAAATATTATCTCCATAAATATAATTTGCCAAAAAAATCAATGCCAACATATTTGCAATATATTTGCATTTACATTAATTATAGTTGATTATTTTTAATGTAACCGCATTTTGATTTGCAATATGTTTAATGATTATTATGGTGCGATTTTAGCGTACATGCTTCGTTATAATTGATCTATCTACATTCAACCTCGTCACTGGATCAAACCGGGCTAATCGATCCAAAGCTTTGAGGTTTATACCTGGTTCGGGTCTAAGCCATTAGACAATCATCTTGGTTCGGGTCGATATCTATATCAAAAAGACTAGTTCAATGGTATGGTTTATGGACTCTTGATAAGTGTGTATTTTACACACTTTATTGTACTCGTTTATACTTGATTTGATGAGTTTTACTCAAGTATATGAAAAATTCTAATAACTTTTGTGCAAGTGTGCAGAGAAATTGAAGAATTACAAGTTTTGCAAATTCGATCCGGGATAGAAAATAAGGACAGAAAAATATGTAGAGGAACCGAAGCTAAAGAGAAGAAGCGTCAATTGGCAGAGAAGTAGCCGATCGATTGGCTAATTCTAGGCGATTGATCGGTGGAAGTTATGAGAAGTGAAAAACAGAAGCTTAGCCGATCGATCGGCTGTTCCTAACAGATCGATCAGCTGAAGCGGGATTTTAAGGAAAGTAGAAAGTAAGCCGATCGATCGGCTACACATCAGGCGATCGATCAACTATTTTAATCCTAACCGGCTATTTTAATTGTTTTAATCTCAACCGTTGATCGATCAGCTATTTTAAATGTCTTAATCTGGACCGTCGATCAATTGAAAAACATGAGATTAGGTTAAAAGAGGCAAAAGAGGAGAGAGAAATCATTCATGCCAGAGAGAGACAGAGAACGGAACGAAGCGAGAGCAATGGAGAAAGGAGATTTCGGATCGACAACCTTAGTTTTTCTTTCACTGCCTCTTCTGAACTATGAACATCTTTATTATTCTTATTATTTCTCTTTATTCTAGCATGAACTAATTTTCTTTTCTAGGGCTACGATGTAGCCGGATTATGATTATTTAGTTTTTCTTTTAATTCAAGTTGTTAATTTTCTATTTCGAAATTGTGTTGAGTAAATTATCCTGTTCTTAAAGCTTGCGATTGTCTGATCAACAATAGTATGTCCGTAGAATTGCTTTGAGACCGATAGGTGATAAATAATCGTACTCTGAATAATTTACCATAAAAAAGATGTTAGACTAGAGATAACTAATGCGTTTATGTGGTATTTTAATTTCTCGTTCTTAATGTATTCAATTAATTTTCAGGATTAGAGACCGAGAGGTAATAATTCGCTAGTTGAATAATTTTATCATTGTTTGAGAGAGATTGATAAATAGTTTTGTGAAATTGCCATCAACACATAGAAATAGAATCTAATGAATTGAATTAGGAATACTAAATATGATTAATTAAGGTGAAATCGGAAACCCTAGAGCTTTCTCAATATATTCTCAAACTTGTTTAATTTTCTGTTATTTAATTAATTGCTCTTGCTTTATTTTGAATTTAAATTCACTAAAATATCGTTATTCAAATTAGACTAAAATTAATTTTATTTGATTATTAATTTAAAAGTTCTCGTGGGTTCGACACTATATTTACCACTTTATTAATTGTTGCGACTCGTACACTTGTAAATTATTTTTCACAACAAATTTTTGGCGCAGTTGTCGGGGACTTTATTATTGATATCGAATTAATTATTTTTAGTTTTATTTTGAATTCTATTTATTTTATTTCATTATTTTCGTGTTATTTCCAGGTGTATGCGTAAAGAAGGAGACGCTAATCTTCTCCCGCTTAATCTTGAGATCGAGCGTACGTGTCAACAAAATCGTAGAGAGAGAAGAGAAGTTATTCAACAAGCGCGTGCCATCATGGGAGAAAATGGGAAAGACAATGCTGAGAACCGGACCTTATTGGATTACGTTATACCTACTGTATCCGGGATTCACTCAGCTATTAGAAAACCGGCTATTGCAGCAAATTTTGAAATTAAGCCAGACACCTTGCACATGATCCAACAGTCTCAGTTCAGTAGACTACCTTCTGAAGACCCCAAATATCATATCGCAAATTTTTTGGAAGTATGCGACACATTTAGATTCCACAACGTCGGGGATGATGCAGTAAGGCTTCGTTCATTTCCATTCTCATTACGGGATCGTGCGAAGAATTGACTTAACTCTCTGCCAGCTAACTCTATTAATACTTGAGAAGATTTATGCCAGATGTTTCTTTCTAAATTCTTTCCCTTTGAGAAGACTACCAAACTCTGCAATGATATCATCAACTTCAGTCAATTCGATAGAGAAACTCTATATGTGTAACACCCGACAACTTCGGACAGGTGAACTCTTTTTAAGGTAAACGGAATTAACTGTCACCTCTGTATATATATATATATATTATTACTTTGGTCGGAAATTTGGTCGCCAAAGTTTAATTAGTTCTTTTTATAAAAAATTAGATTTGGTGACAAACTTGTAATTAAGCCTATCTTATTAACTGTATAAATAGAAAATGGAAATCCTTAAACCTCACAAAAAACCTCCACCAGCCGACTTTCCCCTCTCAGCCGACTCTCTCTTCCCTCAGCTCCCTTCTCTGTTCTTCCTCCAGCGATCAAGTCCCTTCGGATTTCTTTTGATACTCCAAGCTCGAGGTAAGATTTGGACAATGTGTTTACTGATTGGTCATTTGAGAGTTGATTAGAGATTTAGATTCGGATTTTCTGAGGAAGTTGAAGTATCATGGTAGATATAGCTATTAACATAGCATTTATGATTATTGTAGATAATAAGTAGAAATAATGAACGTTGGCTGAGCCTGGGTAATTGGTGAACCCGAACACCATTATCGTTTAGCTGAGGTTTTTATGCACATTAGGTGGCTGATACAATGCTCGAATAGAAATGAGTTAGACTTCTAGGATATATATACTTAGTTAGGAAGCTACCATTCTGGAATATTAGACTACTTAGGATTTGTTTTCTTACATTAATACGTGAAATGTCTTAGGTGGGAAAAGCTCCAAGTGAAGGAAAGACATTGCTAAGGAATCCAGGTAAGTGAGTGTGTTAAGTTTCCGGCTATTAGAGCCCTACATCACAAGGGTAGCAGGGTGAGTTTGTTTCTGGTATTCAATGATGTTTGGGAAGATCGTCTGTTTTAGTATAATGTTTGAGAATAGTGTATACTTGATTTTCTAGTGAATGATTCCTCTCATGGTCTCCTGTTTCTGAAAATGTTTATGTCCATGCATTCATGATTTATTTACCGAGTATACAAAATATTTTACACGCATACTCTTTATGAATGAAACAAGAAAACGAAACGTATGGAAACTTGATTAAGTGAGAGTTGGGGGTGGTTTTGGCCATGTCACTGTCCAGAGATGGACTGATAAGTGTGTATTTTACACACTTATTTATATTTTTTATATTTGATTTGATAATTTGTTCTTAAGTATTTGAAGAAATTTGATATATTTTGTGCAAGTACGCAGAAATTGTAATTTTAACAGGTGAGAGGAAAGAAAAGAGGTAAAAGTCTTGGAGAAATAGTGAAGTTGGAGAAACCACAGCAGCGATCGACCTCCATAGGCATGCAGCGATCGATCTCCATTCAAATAAAAGAGCCAGAGATCGATCGCTACACAACACACGTATTCAAATAAAGGAGAACCCGCGATTGATCTCTGTGCATGCCCGTGAACAGCCGCGATCGATCTCTGTCCATTCCCACAATCAGCCCGCGATCGATCTCTGAAGAAATGCAGCGATCAATCACTACATATGCCAGAAAAGAAAAGAGATGCAGCGATCGATCTCTACACAATGCAGCGATTGATCGCTAATCAAACTTTAAATTTGGAAAGACGATGTGTTTTAATCCAAGCCGTTCATGCGAAGACAGAATTAATCTCAACCATTGATCGGCTGAAAGAAAACAATAAAACCTAACGAGGCAGTGCCTTTAGGTCATTATGCATTCTTGAGAGGCAGCGACAGAGAGCAACACCGAGGCGATTCTCGGCAAGGAGAGGCGATCAGGCTATATTCATAATAGTTTTATTTTCTTTTTACTTCCACTGTTTCATTATGCAACTCTTTAGTATTATTATTGTTTATTTATCTTTTAGCATGAACTAAACTTCCAGTTCTAGGGTTTCGACGTAACTTTGCTATGATTATTTATTTTTCTTAATTCAAGTTCTTAATTTTCTGTTCCTTTTCTGTGTTGAGTAATTTATTCTGAACGTAATACTTAGGTTTGCTTGATCACCAAAACTAAGAACTTTAGGGTTAGTTCGGGATGCGAGAGCGGAGAATTTAACCGTGCACTGAATAACTTGCCTTAAAAAGGATCCTAGGCTAGAGATAGTTAGGACGTTTGAGTGGTAATATAATTTCTTGCTCTTAATGTATTCAATTAATTCTCAGGATTAGAGACCGATAGGTGATAATTCGTTAATTGAATAAGTTTGTCTTTGCTCGAGAGAGATTGATGAATATTTTTGTGAAATTGCCATCAACACGAAGGAATAAGATTTAGTTACTTGAATTAGGTTTAATAAATAGGATTAGCTAAGTGAAATCGGAACCCTGGATTTTCTCATCATATAATCTTACTTTTTACATTCAATTCTATTATTTAAATTGTTCAATTTATTTTATTTAAATTATTTTAGTTTAAAGTCTTAAATCATCAACTTATTATTTCTTTTCAAATTAAACTGAAAATTAGATATTCAATATTTAACATAATTATTCCTCGTGGGATCGACACTCGTACTTATACACACTTTATTACTTTTGCGACATGTGCACTTGCGTATCACGATTTTTCGCAACATGGACCATGATTCTTGCCCGAAAGGGGCCATGTACACGCGCACTGCCTACCCCCCTTCGGCACAAACTCCTCCTTAATCCATGATATGAGAATGATGAACAAGTATATGATTCCCACGATATGTCTATGAATGTGAACATAAACATGATTCCCGAGCTGAATGAAAGATACGAACATGATTATATCAAGTATGCATTCATGAGTATTCATGCATTTATTGCGCTCCTTACTAAGCAAGTAGGCTTATAGTTTTACCTTATGATGTAGGTGACGAACTAGCAGGTGAGGACTTCACTCTTGAAGATAATGCTTAAGTTGGGTTGCTGGATGGTGCTCATGGTGTGGATTTTGTGCTGGGTGGCGATTCGACCTGAGGATGGCGTTCCTGGTCTGTTATGGTATAAGACAGTGATATGGAGGAATAAGTAAGAGAGAACTTTTCTTTATACGACGATAATTATTGACTTGTTCAGTATTATATGTTTTTAAAGAGAATTATGAGACTAAATGTTTTATGAGTATTTCTGGAAATGAAGTCTATAAGGGATAAAAAGTAAGTAAGTATGAGCGGGAGTGCTGTAGGTGTTAAGGAATGTTGATGATGTTTAGTTAGTTTAGTATGTTTGTATCTGGAGAAGTGAAGTATAGTAGGGGATTGAAGTGTCATTTTCATTTGATTATCGATAGAAGTTACTCTGCTAATGTTGGGTGTCACTGTTGAGCGGTAGGAGTTAACCGGTAGAAGTTGAATATTACTGTTGAATAGTGGATGCTGGATGAATAAGTCATCCGGTTGATGTCATCGGTAGATGTTGAGTTTTATAGATGAGCGGTAGAAGTGTAGCGGTGGACGTAAAATTGTTACTGTTGAGCGGTAGAAGTGTAGCGGTGGATGTAAAATGGTTACTGTTGATCGGTGGATGTTGGAAGTGGACGTAAAATTGTACGTTGGCGGTAGAAGGTAGCGTGGATGTAAAATGGTTACTGTTGATCGGTGGATGTTGGAAGTTTGAGTCATCCGGCTGACGTCGCCTGTGGATGTTGAGTGTTACTGTTCACCGGTGGATGTTGAGCGTTACTGTTGATCGGTGGATGTGTTCTGTGGGTATGAGCAGTAGAACTGAGTGGTGAATGTGAGCGGTGGATGTCATCTGCCGAGTTAATGAAGTCACGTGGGTAAATCGTGGTCTGACCGGTGGATGTGCTTGGTAGAATCATTTAGAAGCTAGGCAGTAGAAGCGTAGCAGTGGATGTAATTGGTTACTGTTGAGCGGTAGATGTGTAACGGTGGAAGTAAATCGATTACTGTTGGGCGGAAGATGAGTTTAAAATTTAAGGCATTTAAATATTCTATACTTTTATACCCTCGGTTCCTTCAGCCGATTGTTCATAATATTTTTTTATTGATACATAAATATTGTTTTATCAATAGTTTCACGCCGATTTCAACCATCATGGATTTTAACCGAAGTTTTCTTCTTCTCTTTTAAAAATAAATAAATAAATAAATAATATTCCATGGAAATTCAAGGGTTACGTTTAAAGGTCGTTACAATATGAGGCATGAGCGAGATTCAAGGATATGTTGAGAAAATGCCCTAACCATGGCCTACCAAAATGGATGCATATTCAAACTTTCTACGTGGGACTATCATCATCTACTAAAACTCTGGCTAATGTAGCTGCAGGTGGCGCCTTAATGAGAAAAACTGAAGAAGCGGCATATGATCTATTGGAGGAATTGGCACTTAATAATGACTAATGCCCTGTGGAATGCACAATTATGATGTGTACAACTGGTACCCCAGAGCTTGAAGCTATGAAAGCTTTAACACTACAAGTTGCCTCATTGGCTAAACAGTTACAAGAGACTGATATAGCAGCTAGTGTGGGAAAAACGCCAATGGTTAATTGTCAATGGTGTCAAGGACCGTATCAGAGTGAAGAATGCTAAGTGAGAAATCCTATGCCGAATAAATCTGCAGAATAAGTTAACTACATGGGTAATTTTAATCGGCAAGGTAATCCCAACTCCAACACCTATAATCCAGGAGGGCGACAACACCCGAATTTTTCATGGCAAAATTATCAAAATGCTATGCAACAGCCGCAAGCAGCTCAACCCGGTCCTTCTCATCAAGTTGAAAAGAAAAATGATCTTGAAACAGCCCTTATGCAGTTTATGACCGAAACTCGTACAATGATGCAGAATCAATCGGCCCAAATTCGAAGTCTTGAGAATCAACTTGGCCAATTTGCTAGTATCATTAATGGAAGACCTCAAGGTACACTACTTAGCAATACTAAAGTAAATCCGAAAGAGCATTGTAATGCAATTACCACTCGAAATGGAACATTAATTGAACCGATGCAAAAAGAGCCAAGTGTGCCTAAATTGAATAACGGGGGTTCAAGTGAAAATGAAGCTCAAAGGTCTATACCATCTCATCCTTCGGCAATACAAGCAATCCCACCTCAAGTGCCGCTTCCACAAAGACTAAAGAATGTGAAGCTTGATAATCAGTTTTCTAAGTTCCTTGATGTCTTCAAAAAGCTCCACATCAACATTCCATTCGCAGAGGCCCTCGAACAAATGCCTAAATATGCAAAGTTTCTGAAAGATATTTTGTCTCATAAGCGTAAGATCGAAGAAGGCAGTATGATCTCTTTGACGGAGGAATGCAGCGCTATTATTCAAAGAAAGCTTCCACAAAAGTTGAAGGATCCAAAAAATTTCACTATTCCATGTAAAATTGGGAAGTCAATTTTTGAGCGGACATTGTGTGATTTAGGTGCTAGTATAAATTTAATGTCACTATCTATTTTTCAAAAACTTGGTCTTGGTGAAACAAAGTCCACAAGTGTATTTCTACAGATTACTGATCGCTCTACAAAACATTCGTATGGGGTGATAGAAGATGTCATTGTCAAAATCGACAAGTTTATTTTCCCCGCTGATTTCTTGATTCTCGATATGGTCGAAGATAGTGGTATCCCGATAATATTAGGTCGACCATTCTTAGCAACAGGAGGAGCTGTAATTGATCTTAAAAAGAGGGAGCTCAAATTGCAGGTACAAGATGAAGAGGTGACATTCAAGGTGTATAAATCAATAAATTACCCAACAGCTAGCAATGAGCCAATTGATGATAATTTTGCAGACAAAGAGCTTCTGGCAATTGATAAGTTAGTAAACGGAAAAAGAGCGAAACCGTATTTTAAGGGGATTTTTGAGAGTGATACAACCATTACTCACCGTGCACCCGACTAGCAAGGATCGTCAAATGTCAAGCCGATGACATTAAAACAAGCGCTTGGTGGGAGGCAACCCACCCAAGTATCTTTTTAGTTCGTTATTTTAATTTTTGTTTGCATTAGTTTTGTTTATTTATTTATTTTTATTTTATTATTTTTTAAGAATTTATAAAAAAAAAAAAGCTTTCTGATAGATTGCTCCTTCGACCGAAGCTCCACAATGTTGACAATCAGTCTAAGACGTTATGAGGTACGCTACTTTTACTTTTCTTTTTATTTTCTACATTGAGGACAATGTTTGTTTTAAGTTTGGGGGTGATTTTAGCGTACTTTAATACTTTGCTATATTTTAGTTCTGCAATCTGAAGTCTTAGTTTAGGTGTCAATGATTTAAATTTTGAACAAATTTATGCTTTAGCTCCTAGATAAACTCTAAGTAGAAGATGACTTGTAGTAGTTAGGATTGACTTTAGCATACGAAGTTAAACTTAAAACCCTGAGCACATTTCATTCTTGTTTAACTTGATCTACTAGAGTTATACTTATGTAGTCTGCATATATCGAAACCCAAACACAATAAGGGAGTGAAAGAGCGTAAACACAGTAAGAGAGTAGCTCCAGAAAAACTTAACGAGTGATATTAAGATAAAAATCTTTATTGATTTTGCCTAACATCCACGAATGAGAATTGAAATTTTACAGAACTAAGAGAATGACTTAGGCCATCATTGAACCGTTTGAGTTTTCTTGCTTTACCCTTTTTTGTGTCATTTAGTGACACCCATAGTCACCCTTTTTGAGTTTATGATTTAACCGATCAAGTGTGCCTATTTCAGCCTAGCTACATATAGATTTTCCTACATTTTCTAAAGAGCACGGAGTTTATTGATATATTTGAAGGAGAGTAGGAGAATGTAGTGGTGAGGATGAATAAAAACTCATTTGTCATATGTTAATTTATTTTTATGTTGCTTTGTTATTATTAGTTTGAGTTGCAAAAAATAAAAAATGAAAAATAAAATCAAAAAATCAAAAATGACAAATTCGAAAGTTTAGTTTTATTTTCAGGCTTTCTTGTATTTATTTTACTTTGTAATTATGACAAAGAAGTTAATCTGAGTGATATTGAATGAAATAAGTTTGAGGGTAAAAGATCAAAGGAAAGTTTGAGCGAGTTCAATGAGTGAGCGAGTGTAACACCGGTTCTATCGAACCAGCTCTTTCATTATTAATGGTATACACTTTATTAGTTAATAATTTAAGTAGGGTTATTGAATGGCTAGACTAGACAAGGGCATTAGAGTAAATTACATTTTTAAAAGTAGATAACGTATTTAAGGAAAGAGGGATTGAGTTTAATGCACTGTAGCCGCCACCATTTTATACTTTTCTCTTCGGGTTTTCAGCTCAAGCAGCCGAGCTCTCTAGGCGATTTTCCTCGCCCGATTCTCCTTCGACTTAGGTAAGTTTTCCTCATTTCTCTTATGATATAGTGGTTAAATACCTGAAGGAGTACAATGTGAGGATTTTGAGAATGCTGAGATTGAGCGTAGATTCGGGTTTTAGTGATAAAGGGGGAATGCTCGGGTAGTAGAGTTTCTAACTGGATTCCTCGAACCACTGTTTGATTCTTGGTGAGGTTTAGTGAAGTTTTGATTTATATTCTGTTATGAACTTAGGTGAGAAGATTTCCGAAGTAGCTAGCGACCAGACAATTTCCAGAAGCCAGGTAAGTAAAATATGCATGTGCCTTCGGGCCTACATCACAAAACAGTAGGGTTATGCATCTTGTGAATGATTTTGTATGTCATGCATCATGTTTTTGAAAGATTACGAAAATGAATTTCCATGTAAGGATGATAAGGCATGAACTGAATGTGACAGACAAACTATTAAGGGAACTAATCCACCCCTTAACTTATGAAGGGATTTATAATATTGGAAGGATTGATCCCACTCCCAAGGGAACCGAGGGATCAGATCAGCTATTAAGGGAATTCATCCGCCCCTTAATCGAGTAGAGGATGTATAACATTGGGAAAATTGATCCACTTCCCTAGGGAACCGAGGGATCAGATCAGATTATGAACGAATGTGAATGCAACTGAGATGAGAAAGTAGAAATTGCATGTTTAGGAATTTATGTTTCAGCATTTCATTTCATTACTGCTTTACTTACTTAGCATTAGGCTAATAGATGAGTTTTGTGATGTAGGTGTTGAGGATACTGCAGGTGAATTCTCTGTGTTGGTTGAGGACTAGGCAGGTTGGAGGGGTGCAATCAGGCATCGATCTGGCATCTGATGGGGCAGTTTAACTGGTGTCAGTGGTTGTGAAGGTTTAGTGGACAATGAATTCTATTTGAGTATGTTAAACTTTCTGATGATAGAAGTTGCTTTGATATTTTCAAAAAGTACTTTGAAACTTTTCTGATAATAGTATTCCGTTGGTTTTTAACACTGGATTATACTGGGCTTGAGTAATGCAATGATTTGAATTGTTTTTGAATGGTTGTGGTGAAGTAAGTAAATTCTTCTCTGTACTTAGAGTTGTGCTTGATTAGCAAGAAATAGTTGAAATGTCGCTCTGTTCTCTATCGGTAGATGATGTCTATCGGTAGACGTTGAGTTTTTGTTCTGTCCTCTATCGGTAGAGGTTGTGTTATAGTTGTGTTGTCTATCGGAAGATGTAGATTTTGCACCATCGGTATGAGTGGGTATTATGCTTTGTCGTTTAGTGATCGGTATACGCAGTTTATTCTATCGTAAGAAGAAATGAGAGATTTTTGTCGTTTTGCCGTCGGTAGATACGAGTCGCAAAACTTGTCGTTTTGCGATCGGTTGATGTTGGATATTTGATTTATCTGGCTAACGTCATCGGTAGATGCAGACCACCTAGAGATGTCTTTTGTTTCCAACTCTTCTGGTCCACGTCATCGGTAGAAACCTTCTATTTGCTGTTTCTGCTTTTTCCGTTGACTTTATCCATCGGCAGATGCGTTTGACTTTTGCGACTTCCCAAGTATTTCACGATTTAAACCTCTATTTCTTTTTAGCCGATTATTTCTTACATTTCAAGCAATGTTCATAGCTTTGTTTAACTCTATTGTTGTCCAAATGATTTCCGCTGCAAGTTTTAAATGTTTTGAGATTTTAGCTTATGTCAAATGTTGAATATTGAGCCAAGTTTAAAAAAATAATAATAATAATAATAATACAGTTGAGATTTCTTTGTCATGTACGAACTTTTGTGTAACGAACCGGGTTCAGATAATTCGGGACGTTACAGCGAGTGCTGAGAAGAAAATATTGAGTGGGTGATATAAGGAAGGATGAGTTGTACTCTGATTACTCGTTTGTATCCATAAAATTCCTACCATTTAACCCAACCTTACATTATAAGTTTTTCAAGACCTATCGACTTTTATTTTGTTTAATTGATAATTGCTATTAGTTGGATGGTGGACAAGGTTGATGAACGATCAGAGTGAATGAAGTGATCCCTAGTGAGCTGTGAGTGTATTATCTTCCCGTAGCTACATTAGTTAACTCAACAGTTAGAGAAAAATAGAATGAACACACACACACACGAGGATTTCTTAGTAAGCGAATGTCAATGCGCTGATATAAGTTAATTTTTTTGCAAAGTGTTAATCTTGGTAGTTTTAGTATGAATTGTTCAAGCTGAGACGAATTACCAAAAATTTTGACGAAATTTGTTTTACTATTATATTGTACTGTGCATATTATATGGAGTTGAATTATATATATGTTGAGATTTTTACTTAATTTTGTTCGCTTGAGGACAAGCTTTCATTCAAGTTTGGAGGTGTGATAAGTGTGTAATTTACACACTTTATTGTACTCGTTTATACATGATTTGATGAGTTTTACTCAAGTATATGAAAATTTCTAATAACTTTGGTGCAAGTGTGTAGAGAAATTGAAGAATTACAGGTTTTGCAAATTCGATCCGGGATAGAAAATAAGGACAGAAAAATATGCAGAGGAATCGAAGCTGAAGAGAAGAAGCGTCAATTGGCAGAGAAGTAGCCGATCGATTGGCCAATTCTAGGTGATCGATCGGCGGAAGTTATGAGAAGAGAAAAATAGAAGCTTAGCCGATTGATCGGCTGTTCCTAACCGATCGATCGGTTGAAGCGGGATTTTAAGAAAAGGAGAAAGTAAGCCGATCGATCGGCTACACATCAGGCGATCGATCGACTATTTTAATCCCAATCATTCGACTATTTTAATTGTTTTAATATCAACCATTGATCGATCAACTATTTTAAATGTCTTAATCTGGATCGTCGATCAATCGAAAAACATGAGATTAGTTTAAAAGAGGCAAAAATAGGAGAGAAAAATCATTCAGGCCAGAGAGAGACGGAGACCGGAACTAGGGGTGATTGTGGTCCGGTTCGGTCAAGTTTTTGAAAAATTTAGGAATGGACCACTAAATTCAGTTTTTAATATTTTGCGCCAATAACCAAACAAATTTCCTAGAACCAGACTAGAACCGGACCAGAATTCTGGTTTCGGTTCTGGCTGGTTCTTGTCCTCCCGTTTTTTTTTTTTAAACAGCTTCACTATAACTATAGAGTCAAAACAAACCTATCATTGTGCACATCGATATATCATTTTGTTTGATATGAATGCAGAAGTGAATATATTAAAAATAAATTGACAGAGCAAACAAAATGATCTATTTATACCCATATGAAGAAAAGCTATCTATGAAGATGAATGCAAGCAGATTGTCCACAAAAGAGACAAATAAAGAGGGTATAACATAAAAACAGAGAGGAAAAACCTAAGCTTAGTAAGAAAACGAGGGAAAATTACAGCAAAGACATCTAGGCTGATGCACATGCAAAATGAGAGCAAACCCAATAAGAAACTACCCTTATCTCGTTGCATAAAATGTAAGTAGCATTCTTTCACTAAACTACCCTACCAGTGTTTCCCTCGTAAAAATTTAAACCAAAAACACTAGAAAGTTTGTCGCCGAGCCAACAGTTTCCTCTTTCCCATTCTCCTCTTCCTTCTCCTCACTACTTCCTTGATCATTGGAAACCTCTGTTGCGTCTGGTGTGTTTGTTGCAGGGGGAGTCTCCTGCAAAATAAAAATGAAGGTCACATCACGAGTGCAAATCACCGACATTTTCGTGTCTTCACTCTTGACATGTCAAAAAATATAACTACGTACCACTTCTCTTACTATTTTCCTCTCGAGTCTCGACGATACTCTCCTTTGAGAAAATTATTCACCAATTATAATTGGTTTGCTACATTCACATGCTGATCCAGTATCTGTAAAATATAAGTTACAAAGTAAGTATATACTACATAATAATTACTAAAAAGAATAAAGAAAAATTTAAAACACACCTTTTTCAAAATCATCCCTCCCATCATTGAAGTGTTCTAAATCACGTATTTCCCCACGAAACTAGCTTTGACTGCAAATAAGTGCCTCGACAGTCTTTGGTGATAAAGAACTACGAAACGAATCTAATACACGTCCACCACTACTGAAAGCTGACTCCGAAGGAATTGTGAAAATAGGAATAACCAATACATCTTTTGCAATTTCACTAAATTTTGGATATTTCAATGAATTCAATTTCCACCATGCCAAAATATTTTGACTGTCCAAAAAAATTTATAACTCTTCGGATAAATATTGATCGACTTCCGTCCTCTTGCTTGAATCATCTCACTCACTAAAACGGTTGCAAAATTTCTGAAATAGCTTATTGTGGCTTTGTCCTGTGGATGAAGATGTCGCAACACTAGTTCTACAATAATTCTGTGACATTTCAATTCTCAAATCCGCTTTGTATTGAAGATATAATCTATTAATCACTGTCCGTACGTTACTCACCAAATTGGTTGCTTTATTATTGTCAACCAATGTTGCAAGACAAAGTTTGAAATACTCTAACTTACATCTCGGATCGAAGACAGCTGCAACGTATATCAAGAAATTAATATTCTCACAATTTCCCCAGTACAAGTCAAACTTTCCTTGCATTCCAATAGCTATTTTCCTCAATGATGGATTGTCACACTCAGTATTCTCTAGGATAACCATTTTCAAATTGCATACTTCGCTAAAATACATATTTGATGTGACATGTGAAGAGACTGAAACAGTCATAGTCGTATCATAAAATTTTTTTAAAAACTTAACAAGTTCTCTACACTTTGTCCAATCTGTTGTAGTTGGAGGTGTGTCCCCACTAAAATTAGCAAGGTAATTACTATCGGTTATCATTAACTTGTTAAAAGCTTTTTCAAACTTTTCAGCGCTAGCTAACATCAAATATGTAGAATTGCATCTTGTATACACATCAAGAGAAACACCACTTTTGTATGCAATCTTAACATTATCTGCACAATTCTTAAAATTTTGTAACCTTGCAGTCGAAGATCGAACATACTTAATAGCTCTATGTACTCTAGCAATAGCTTCTTGATGATCTTTCAATCCATCACATACAATCAAGTTCAATATGTGTTCAAAACATCGCATATGCATGTATTCTCCATTCAAAATCAAATCATTCCAATTTCAAACACTTTTGATTAAATATAAAATTGCAACATCATTCGAAGAAGCATTGTCAACTGTGACAGTCAACACATTTTCAATTCCCTATTCACACAAATATCTTGCTAATTCTCTACCAATTGTCTCACCTTTATGACTGGAAATCAAACAAAAATTTAAAATCTTCTTATGCATAGTCCAATCACTATCAATGTAATGACCAGTTAAAACCATGTAATTTAAATTATGAATAGAAGTCCATGTATCTGTAGTCAAGAATACTCGTTGTGATGTTCTTCTAAAGTACTCTTTCAATTTCATATTTTCTTTTTCATAAAGACTAAAAATATCACGAGCAATAGTAAATTTAGAAGGTATAGAAAACTTCGGTTGCAAATATTGAGAATATTCTCTAAAACTCTCTTTTTCAACAAACTTCAAAGACAATTCCGCCTTAATTACCATTTTTGCAAGTAGTTCTCGACAAGTAGCAACACTAAACAAGCAAGTTGTTGTCTCTTATTGTTCATATTCTGAAAGCTCAAAGTCTTTTGTTTCACATCTACATTTGCCAATAATTTTGCATAAATACGAATGTGTTTTTTCAAGCTCGATGTCCCATTTTTCAGTGTATCACATGCATATATTTTTCCACAATGATTACATTTAGCTCTAGCATTTTTATCATCGCCATCGTTAACAATATTAAAATAATTCCAAACTTCATATTTTTTTGCCCTTTCCCTTCGAACACTAACAATAGAACTAGTTATAGGAGTAATCGCTACATTTTGGTTTTCATTTGTACTTTCTTTTTCAATCCTATAAAATACAATAATTTATCAAACGAAGTAGCCAAATTGAACAATGTAACAAACATCTTTACAAATTACACAGCAACTATAACACAACACAACATGCTGAAAAACAAATTCTAACAAAGCACAAACATATAATGAACATTAAACACAAAGTGCTCTCGGTCAACAGTTTCGAAGAGTCTCCCAAAAACAAAAAATGCAATCTAAAAGTGCTCTTCGTCAACAGTTCTGAAGAGTCTTCCAAAAACAGAAAATGCAATCTAAAAGTGGCACTATCAGACTTAAATTTTTTGGCAATGATAATCACTAATTTTTTGGCACTAACAGACTTAAATTATGATGCATTATCAATAATGATAATCACTAATTTTTTGGCACTAACAGACTTAAATTATGATGCATTATCAACAATGATAATCACTAATTTTTTGTCACTAACTGTAATATCCGGCTTGTACGGAGTTTGGATTTAATATATTATATTGATATTTTATTTTATAATGGCATTTTTCGTAAATATGTCAAATCAAATCAGTTTTGCAAACGGAAAACGTCGTTTTAATCCTAACGATTAATAGGAATTTTAATGAAATTATGGGAATTTTCAGAGATTGAACGCTATATTTCGAGTAAACGCATTTCTCGTAATGTAAAAGACGTTCTCGTAAAAATAGCAAATGAGGTCCAAATCGCGAACGGACAGTTTTAATAAATCCCTGGCAATGGACAGAAGTTATTGGCAAAATATGGAACTTTTGAGAATCCGAATAGTAGGACGATTAACGAACGGAAGGACGAAACAAATAGAATTAAGTGCTAAGGGCAATTTAGTAATTTACCAAATCAATTTTATAAAAATAACCAAAATCCTCTTTCTCCTCACTCTTTCTTCTTCTCTTCCTGGCGTTCACGAACAGAGAGCAAACCCTCTCTCGGCCGCCGACGATTCCAACAGTTTCGACCTCCGTTTCTCTTCCGTTTCTCCTCCGTTCTTCGTCATTTCTTCTCCTCTCGCTATCCTCGGTATGTACCTACAATCTTAGAGCTTTTATTTCAACGTTTACGCCGTTTTAGATAATTAGGGTTTCGATTAAATCTCGTTAAAAACGCGAATTAGGACTCGTAATTAATAGGTTAGCCGTGATTAAGTATGTATTGAACGTATTTGACGTTATTGGACGAAGAAAAATCAATTTGTGAAAAAGTTAAAAATTGGTAAATTTCCGGGTTTTTGAGAAAAACTCGTTAATTGAGATTTCGGATTATCGAGCCTTAATTGACGTTCTAAATGCTTTGATTAGCTAAGTTGGAATTTAGGAAATTCATAGTTGAGGATTTTATAATTTGAACGTTTATAATTCAAATTGGTTTTAACGGTGGATATCGTGTTTTCCTCAGACACACGACTCCCGTGGACGAAGATTGAGATTCTGCGCGCCCAAAGTAAGTTCTCGTGACTTACTTGGCCGATTGGCCTACACCGTAATTCGATGTCGCGTCGAGGATCTAAATGGATTGTTTGTTTTAAATTGTTTTGATGGGTAGTTTGGTTTAATCTTTTATAGGTTATAGGTTATGCTTTTGTAGTCTTTGATGGTATATATGTTGATTGTTTACTTTACGTTTATATTGAACTGTTCATGCATCATGGTTTTAAAAACGACATGAAAATGGATTTATGCACGGATTTCATGAAAAGAACATGCATCGTAAAGGCAAGTAAAGTATCACAGTAAACAACCATGGCATGGGGTTATCGGGGATGAGGTTCAGACCTGGCGTTCTGTGGTGAGCGGGTTTCCCTCCCTTCAGATGATGTGGGCTGTCTAACCGCTGGACGTACCCTATCTATCTGTCGAGCGTTTCCGATAACCATAGACTGACACGTACTGATATATGAACTGACATGGACTGTTTTCATAGCATTGAGCATGCATGACCACGCATTTGCATTAACGTAGGACTTACTGAGATTTTTATCTCATAGCGTGTATTATGGTGTAGGTGACGTCTTAGGTGACATCGAGCCAGGTGAGGATGAGATCCCTCCACCTGAGACATGACGCGGTTGATGGATGATGCTTGCGGTGGTGTGCTGTACAGTCGATGCTTACCCGACCCGTGGGGACGTATGTATAGATTTTGAGGGTTTTTGGGACCGATAATTGTATAGACATTATAGGATGCTTGGATTTGGTAGTGATAGGTTTACGTTAGAGTTTTTAAACGTTTTTGAAAACTGTTTTATAATTGCTTGGGAAGTCTATTTTGGAACAGTTTGGTAATTTGAAAACAGGAGGATTTAGACAACTTTTAAATACATCCATGCCGTTCGTTTTTATGAAATTTAACGTGGATTTAGATCGTTTAATTAGGGTGTAATGCTGATTAATGGAATGGATGAAATGTTGAAATCTGCTGGCTGTATAGTTTGGATTGCTCTCTGGAATCTCGGATTCCAGAGAGGGACAAGGAAACTGGTCGCTGCACAATGCAGCGACTGGGCGCTGCATTGTGCAGCACCCAATCGCTGCACAATGCAGCGATCGGGCGCTGCATTGTGCAGCTCCCAATCGCTGCATTGTGCAGCTCCCAATCGCTGCACAATGCAGCGATCGTGCGCTGCATTGTGGAGCGCACGCGGCGACCGAGCGCTGCAAATGGCAGCGCCCGGTCGCTGCTTCCTTTCGGGGGCAGAATACCAATTCTGCCCTCCCCTTTTTCTGAATGTATTTAAGTTATTAAATGTTTTTAAGTTTTAGTTAGTTATTAAATGTTTTGTTTCAAATGATTTCAAGGTTCGATTTCAATTCCGGTTTCAGTTCTGATTTCAACTTCAGTATAAATTCCGCGTAAAGTTTTATTTAAAAGTAAAATAAAAATGAAAAATTTATACGGGTAAATGGGTACAGTATTAGGGGTGTTACAATTATGGTATCAGAGCCCCCGGGTATTAAAATCGATTCTGTAGACTGCTCGACTGCACAGCCACTACGCGGACATCCTTCATCAACTGTAAGTCTGTTTATACCTGTGTTTGATTTTGCTTCTTAGAGATTACTTGTTTTAAATTTTATAGGAGTTTTATAAATATGGTTCGAGGAAGAGATCCTAGAGATGACGCGATGGATCGACTTACGGAGTTGTTAGACCGCCAGTCTCAGCATATGGACCGGCAGGCGCAACAGATTACAGACTTAGTAAATCAGGAGAATCAGCGCGAGAATCAGAGAGCTCAGGAGCTGATAGTCCTCAGTAATCAGGGTATGCAGAGGTTTCAAAGCCTACGGCCTCCAGTATTCGAGGGCCAGTCATCGGATCCGACACGTGCCGAGGAATGGATCTGAGTTATGGAGGACATGTTAGCTTACGCCGAGGTAGGGAACGGGAGCAAGGTGGCGTATGCTACCTTTCATTTAGCGATGGATGCCCGTTTCTGGTGGGATTCGATCAAGGTGACGACGGACGTATCTGTTATGACTTGGGATCGGTTCAAGTTTCTATTCTTCGATAAGTATTTCAGCCGCACGGTGAGGGTGGCCAAGAGGAACGAGTTTATGCAGCTGAAGCAGACTGGTTCAGTTGCCGATTATATTCGGAGGTTTGAGGCATTATCCAGATTTGCACCTCGTCTTGTTAGCGATAATGAGGAGAAGGTGCACCAGTTTATGGAGGGACTTAATCCGGAGATCCGGATGCACGTGGTTGTCTCAGGTATTATTGATGTACCCTTTTCTGACATCACAGCCAAGGCTCTGGATATCGAGGCTGCCAGAGCCACTTGTGTCAGACCGAGGGAGCCAGCGAAGGGCTTCTTCCGAGAAATCCGACCTCAGTCGCAGAACCGAGGTTGGCAGCCTAGAGCGCAGCCCCAGCAGCAGCCGAGGGGTGTAAAAAGACCTCTTGAGGGAGGTAATGATCGGGGGAAAGGCAAGCAAGTTCAAGGGGCAGCTCCGAAACCTGTTTGTCCTATATGCCAGAAGGAACACTACGGTGCGTACCGATTGGGCACGAACAGTTGTTACCGATGTGGGGAGGTCGGCCACTTTGCTCAGAGCTGTCCGAGGGCAGATACCGATCAGAGGAGAGTGACCCCGAGGATATTTGCATTTATTGAGCCTGGGGATGTTGATAACGAGGATCAGCCAGCCGTGATAGCAGGTACTATATTGGTTACTGGTGTTCCTGTATTTTCTTTACTAGACACGGGGGCTACACATTCTTTATTTCCACCACTTGTGTGTCGAGATTGAGGCTTGCGCCTGAGTTAGCAGAATGCGAATATAGTGTGATGCTACCTTCAGGAGAGCGTATGCAGTCAGGTCGTATTGTTCAGGGCAATATTATCTCAGTTGGGGATCGCACCCTCTATGCCCGCCTTATTGTTATGGGCATCGAGCACTATGATCTTATCTTAGGGATGGACTGGCTGTCACAGCATTTCGCCACCATCGACTGTCGATCCGGGATTGTCACCTTTCGACCTCCGGGTAAAGCCGAGTTTTCTTATCAGGCGATGAGCAGATTGAGTAGCTCGCCTATCTCTTATTCCATGACGGTTAACGAGCAGTTTAAAGGTGCGTGCTCTATTTATTTGGCCTCTGTCTTTGATTGTCAGTTGCTCAGCGGATTGAAGCCGAGCGATATTCCTATAGTCAGAGAGTTTTCTGGCATCTTTCTTGATGATCTTCCCGGATTACCACCGGACCGGGAGATTGAGTTCACTATTGACGTATATCCTAACTCTGCACCGAGGTTTAAGAACCCATACCGGTTGGCACCAGCCGAGTTGAGAGAGTTGAGGACTCAGCTTGATGAGTTATTGGACAAAGGTTTCATTCGACCCAGTGTTTCACCCTGGGGTGCGCCTGTTCTATTCGTCAAGAAGAAAGACGGGACCCTCAGGATGTGCATTGATTACAGGGAGCTGAATAAGCTCACAGTGAAGAATAAGTATCCACTGCCCCGGATTGACGACTTATTTGATCAACTACAGGGTGCCCGAGTATTTTCCAGGATTGATCTCCGCTCGGGTTACAATCAGCTGAAGGTCCGTATGGATGATATACCGAAGACAGCATTCCGAACGAGGTATGGGCATTATGAGTTCCTTGTCATGTCTTTTGGACTTACTAATGCCCCTGCAGCGTTTATGGACTTGATGAACCGTGTCTTCAAGGAGTATCTGGACAAGTTCGTGGTGGTTTTCATCGACGACATATTGATCTACTCTAAGACGAAGGAAGAACACGAGGAGCATCTGAGGATTGTTCTGAGGACCCTATGTCAGCACCATCTGTATCCAAAGTTTTCGAAGTGCGAGTTCTGGCTCGACAGGGTGAGCTTCCTAGGCCATATTATATCACAGGACGAAGTTTCTGTGGATCCGAGCAAGATTCAGGTGGTCAGAGATTGGCCACAGCCGAAGAACGTACGTGAGGTGCGTGGATTTCTCGGATTGGCCTGTTATTATCGGAAGTTTATAGAGGGATTCTCGAAGATCGCACTTCCTCTTACACGATTGACTCGGAAGAACGAGAAATTTGTATGGTCGTCTGCTTGTGATGACAGCTTTATGGAGTTAAAGCAGAGATTGACCACTGCCCCAGTACTGGCGCTACCTGATGAAGGTGTCAGATACAGTGTTTATTGTGATGCATCGGGAGTGGGACTCGGTTGTGTATTGATGCAGGAGGGTAGAGTTATTTCTTATGCTTCTCGGCAGTTGAAGCTGTACGAGCAGAATTACCCCACGCACGACCTCGAGTTAGCAGCTGTGGTCTTCCCACTAAAGATATGGAGGCATTATTTGTATGGGCAACAGTGCGAGATATTTTCCGACCACAAGAGCTTGAAGTACTTATTTACGCAGAAAGAGCTGAATATGCGACAGAGGCGATGGCTTGAGTTCGTCAATGATTATGATTTTGATATCAAGTACCACCCAGGAAAGGCGAACAAGGTAGCTGATGCATTGAGTAGAGTGCCTTCTGCGAGTCAGCCATCATTAGCAGCGATGTCAGCTACGCTGCGGTCTGAGATTCAGAGATTCGACGTGGAGATAGTGGCAGAGTTGTCCTATATGCTTGCCAACATTTCTCTCAGGCCAACTATTCTTGATCGTATACGCGAGGCTCAGCAGAGTGATACGGAGTGTATGGAGCTTCGATCGAGCATGACATTGGGAGACTCGTCAGATTTCCATTTATCAGAGGATGGTATTCTGAAGTTCAGGCATAGGTGGTATGTGCCTAGTGACGAGGATCTAAAGAAGGAGATATTGGCCGAGGCACATTCTTCGGCATATTCTGTGCACCCGGGGAGTACCAAGATGTACCGGGATTTGAGACAGCACTTCTGGTGGCCGAACATGAAGAGGGAGGTTGCCAAGTACGTTGAGACCTGCCTAGTATGTCAGCAGGTAAAGGCTGAGCACCAGAGACCCGCTGGAACACTGTTACCACTGCCGATTCCGGAGTGGAAGTGGGAGCAGATATCCATGAATTTCATTGTGGGCTCCCGAGGACTACGAGAGGCCATGACGGCATTTGGGTTATTGTGGACCGATTGACAAAGTCGGCCCACTTCTTATCTGTGAAGATGGCATCGTCTATGGATCAGCTCGCAGAGCTCTATGTGCAGGAGATTGTCAGACTGCATGGCGTGCCAGCTTCTATTGTCTCAGATCGAGATCCGAGATTTACCTCGAAGTTCTGGAAGAGTCTGCACAAGGCTATGGGGACTCAGCTTAATTTCAGCACCCGCATTTCATCCTCAGACTGATGGACAGACAGAGAGGACGAATCAGATTCTGGAGGATATGCTCAGAGCATGTGTGCTGGAGTTTCAGGGATCGTGGAGCAGGTATTTGCCACTGATCGAGTTCTCTTATAATAACAGCTTCCAGGCTACTATTGGCATGGCTCCATATGAGGCGCTGTATGGTCGAAAGTGTAGATCTCCGTTGTATTGGGACGAGGTTGGCGAGGCCAGCATCGTTGGTCTTGAGATTCTACAGCAGACGGCAGAGAAGATTGCCATCATTCGACAGCGTATAGAGGTAGCACAGAGCAGGCAGAAGAGCTATGCTGATACCAGACGGAGAGAGCTGGAGTTCGAGGAAGGCGATGAGGTCTACTTGAAAGTTTCTCCGTTCAAAGGCGTAGCGAGATTTGGAAGGAGGGGTAAGTTGAACCCTCGTTATGTGGGGCCCTTTCCTATTCTGAAGAGGATCGGGAAGTTGGCGTACAGACTGCAGCTTCCAGCTTCTATGGAAGGTATCCACGATGTGTTCCACGTATCTATGCTTCGGAGATGTCTACGTGACCCATCGCATATTGTGGAGGCTACAGAGATCGAGGTACAGCCTACCTTGAGCTATGAGGTGAGGCCAGTACGTATTTTGGAGCATTCCATCAAGGTTCTACGCAACAAAGAGATTCCACTGGTCAAAGTTTTGTGGCGGAACCACGAGGTGGAAGAGGCTACGTGGGAACGACAGCAGGAGATGATGACTAAGTATCCTGATTTGTTTGCATGATTTAATTTTGTGGACAAAATTCTAATAAGGTGGGTAGAATGTAATATCCGGCTTGTACGGAGTTTGGATTTAATATATTATATTGATATTTTATTTTATAATGGCATTTTTGTAAATATGTCAAATCAAATCAGTTTTGCAAACGGAAAACGTCGTTTTCAATCCTAACGATTAATAGGAATTTAACGAAATTATGGGAATTTTCAGGAGATTGAACGCTATATTTCGAGTAAATGCATTTCTCGTAATGTAAAAGACGTTCTCGTAAAAATAGCAAATGAGGTCCAAATCGCGAACGGACAGTTTTAATAAATCCCTGGCAATGGACAGAGTTATTGGCAAAATATGGAACTTTCGAGAATCCGAATAGTAGGACGATTAACGAACCGAAGGACGAAACAAATAGAATTAAGTGCTAAGGGCAATTTAGTAATTTACCAAATCAATTTTATAAAAATAACCAAAATCCTCTTTCTCCTCACTCTTTCTTCTTCTCTTCCTGGCGTTCACGAACAGAGAGCAAACCCTCTCTCGGCCGCCGACGATTCCAACAGTTTTCGACCTCCGTTTCTCTTCCGTTTCTCCTCCGTTCTTCGTCATTTCTTCTCCTCTCGCTATCCTCGGTATGTACCTACAATCTTAGAGCTTTTATTTCAACGTTTACGCCGTTTTAGATAATTAGGGTTTCGATTAAATCTCGTTAAAAACGCGAATTAGGACTCGTAATTAATAGGTTAGCCGTGATTAAGTATGTATTGAACGTATTTGACGTTATTGGACGAAGAAAAATCAATTTGTGAAAAAGTTAAAATTGGTAAATTTCGGGTTTTTGAGAAAAACTCGTTAATTGAGATTTCGGATTATCGAGCCTTAATTGACGTTCTAAATGCTTTGATTAGCTAAGTTGGAATTTAGGAAATTCATAGTTGAGGATTTTATAATTTGAACGTTTATAATTCAAATTGGTTTTAACGGTGGATATCGTGTTTTCCTCAGACACACGACTCCCGTGGACGAAGATTGAGATTCTGCGCGCCCAAAGTAAGTTCTCGTGACTTACTTGGCCGATTGGCCTACACCGTAATTCGATGTCGCGTCGAGGATCTAAATGGATTGTTTGTTTTAAATTGTTTTGATGGGTAGTTTGGTTTAATCTTTTATAGGTTATAGGTTATGCTTTTGTAGTCTTTGATGGTATATATGTTGATTGTTTACTTTACGTTTATATTGAACTGTTCATGCATCATGGTTTTAAAAACGACATGAAAATGGATTTATGCACGGATTTCATGAAAAGAACATGCATCGTAAAGGCAAGTAAAGTATCACAAGTAAACAACCATGGCATGGGGTTATCGGGGATGAGGTTCAGACCTGGCGTTCTGTGGTGAGCGGGTTTCCCTCCCTTCAGATGATGTGGGCTGTCTAACCGCTGGACGTACCCTATCTATCTGTCGAGCGTTTCCGATAACCATAGACTGACACGTACTGATATATGAACTGACATGGACTAGTTTCATAGCATTGAGCATGCATGACCACGCATTTGCATTAACGTAGGACTTACTGAGATTTTATCTCATAGCGTGTATTATGGTGTAGGTGACGTCTTAGGTGACATCGAGCCAGGTGAGGATGAGATCCCTCCACCTGAGACATGACGCGGTTGATGGATGATGCTTGCGGTGGTGTGCTGTACAGTCGATGCTTACCCGACCCGTGGGGAGGTATGTATAGATTTTGAGGGTTTTTGGGACCGATAATTGTATAGACATTATAGGATGCTTGGATTTGGTAGTGATAGGTTTACGTTAGAGTTTTTAAACGTTTTTGAAAACTGTTTTATAATTGCTTGGGAAGTCTATTTTGGAACAGTTTGGTAATTTGAAAACAGGAGGATTTAGACAACTTTTAAATACATCCATGCCGTTCGTTTTTATGAAATTTAACGTGGATTTAGATCGTTTAATTAGGGTGTAATGCTGATTAATGGAATGGATGAAATGTTGAAATCTGCTGGCTGTATAGTTTGGATTGCTCTCTGGAATCTCGGATTCCAGAGAGGGACAAGGAAACTGGTCGCTGCACAATGCAGCGACTGGGCGCTGCATTGTGCAGCACCCAATCGCTGCACAATGCAGCGATCGGGCGCTGCATTGTGCAGCTCCCAATCGCTGCATTGTGCAGCTCCCAATCGCTGCACAATGCAGCGATCGTGCGCTGCATTGTGGAGCGCACGCGGCGACCGAGCGCTGCAAATGGCAGCGCCCGGTCGCTGCTTCCTTTCGGGGGGCAGAATACCAATTCTGCCCTCCCCTTTTTCTGAATGTATTTAAGTTATTAAATGTTTTTAAGTTTTAGTTAGTTATTAAATGTTTTGTTTCAAATGATTTCAAGGTTCGATTTCAATTCCGGTTTCAGTTCTGATTTCAACTTCAGTATAAATTCCGCGTAAAGTTTTATTTAAAAGTAAAATAAAAATGAAAAATTTATACGGGTAAATGGGTACAGTATTAGGGGTGTTACAATTATGGTATCAGAGCCCCGGTATTAAAATCGATTCTGTAGACTGCTCGACTGCACAGCCACTACGCGGACATCCTTCATCAACTGTAAGTCTGTTTATACCTGTGTTTGATTTTGCTTCTAGAGATTACTTGTTTAAATTTTATAGGAGTTTTATAAATATGGTTCGAGGAAGAGATCCTAGAGATGACGCGATGGATCGACTTACGGAGTTGTTAGACCGCCAGTCTCAGCATATGGACCGGCAGGCGCAACAGATTACAGACTTAGTAAATCAGGAGAATCAGCGCGAGAATCAGAGAGCTCAGGAGCTGATAGTCCTCAGTAATCAGGGTATGCAGAGGTTTCAAAGCCTACGGCCTCAGTATTCGAGGGCCAGTATCGGATCCGACACGTGCCGAGGAATGGATCTGAGTTATGGAGGACCATGTAGCTTACGCCGAGGTTAGGGAACGGGAGCAAGGTGGCGTATGCTACCTTTCATTTAGCGATGGATGCCCGTTTCTGGTGGGATTCGATCAAGGGTGACGACGGACGTATCTGTTATGACTTGGGATCGGTTCAAGTTTCTATTCTTCGATAAGTATTTCAGCCGCACGGTGAGGGTGGCCAAGAGGAACGAGTTTATGCAGCTGAAGCAGACTGGTTCAGTTGCCGATTATATTCGGAGGTTTGAGGCATTATCCAGATTTGCACCTCGTCTTGTTAGCGATAATGAGGAGAAGGTGCACCAGTTTATGGAGGGACTTAATCCGGAGATCCGGATGCACGTGGTTGTCTCAGGTATTATTGATGTACCCTTTTCTGACATCACAGCCAAGGCTCTGGATATCGAGGCTGCCAGAGCCACTTGTGTCAGACCGAGGGAGCCAGCGAAGGGCTTCTTCCGAGAAATCCGACCTCAGTCGCAGAACCGAGGTTGGCAGCCTAGAGCGCAGCCCCAGCAGCAGCCGAGGGGTGTAAAAAGACCTCTTGAGGGAGGTAATGATCGGGGGGAAAGGCAAGCAAGTTCAAGGGGCAGCTCCGAAACCTGTTTGTCCTATATGCCAGAAGGAACACTACGGTGCGTACCGATTGGGCACGAACAGTTGTTACCGATGTGGGGAGGTCGGCCACTTTGCTCAGAGCTGTCCGAGGGCAGATACCGATCAGAGGAGAGTGACCCCGAGGATATTTGCATTTATTGAGCCTGGGGATGTTGATAACGAGGATCAGCCAGCCGTGATAGCAGGTACTATATTGGTTACTGGTGTTCCTGTATTTTCTTTACTAGACACGGGGGCTACACATTCTTTTATTTCCACCACTTGTGTGTCGAGATTGAGGCTTGCGCCTGAGTTAGCAGAATGCGAATATAGTGTGATGCTACCTTCAGGAGAGCGTATGCAGTCAGGTCGTATTGTTCAGGGCAATATTATCTCAGTTGGGGATCGCACCCTCTATGCCCGCCTTATTGTTATGGGCATCGAGCACTATGATCTTATCTTAGGGATGGACTGGCTGTCACAGCATTTCGCCACCATCGACAGTCGATCCGGGATTGTCACCTTTCGACCTCCGGGTAAAGCCGAGTTTTTCTTATCAGGCGATGAGCAGATTGAGTAGCTCGCCTATCTCTTATTCCATGACGGTTAACGAGCAGTTTAAAGGTGCGTGCTCTATTTATTTGGCCTCTGTCTTTGATTGTCAGTTGCTCAGCGGATTGAAGCCGAGCGATATTCCTATAGTCAGAGAGTTTTCTGGCATCTTTCTTGATGATCTTCCCGGATTACCACCGGACCGGGAGATTGAGTTCACTATTGACGTATATCCTAACTCTGCACCGAGGTTTAAGAACCCATACCGGTTGGCACCAGCCGAGTTGAGAGAGTGAGGACTCAGCTTGATGAGTTATTGGACAAAGGTTTCATTCGACCCAGTGTTTCACCCTGGGGTGCGCCTGTTCTATTCGTCAAGAAGAAAGACGGGACCCTCAGGATGTGCATTGATTACAGGGAGCTGAATAAGCTCACAGTGAAGAATAAGTATCCACTGCCCCGGATTGACGACTTATTTGATCAACTACAGGGTGCCCGAGTATTTTCCAGGATTGATCTCCGCTCGGGTTACAATCAGCTGAAGGTCCGTATGGATGATATACCGAAGACAGCATTCCGAACGAGGTATGGGCATTATGAGTTCCTTGTCATGTCTTTTGGACTTACTAATGCCCCTGCAGCGTTTATGGACTTGATGAACCGTGTCTTCAAGGAGTATCTGGACAAGTTCGTGGTGGTTTTCATCGACGACATATTGATCTACTCTAAGACGAAGGAAGAACACGAGGAGCATCTGAGGATTGTTCTGAGGACCCTATGTCAGCACCATCTGTATCCAAAGTTTTCGAAGTGCGAGTTCTGGCTCGACAGGGTGAGCTTCCTAGGCCATATTATATCACAGGACGAAGTTTCTGTGGATCCGAGCAAGATTCAGGTGGTCAGAGATTGGCCACAGCCGAAGAACGTACGTGAGGTGCGTGGATTTCTCGGATTGGCCTGTTATTATCGGAAGTTTATAGAGGGATTCTCGAAGATCGCACTTCCTCTTACACGATTGACTCGGAAGAACGAGAAATTTGTATGGTCGTCTGCTTGTGATGACAGCTTTATGGAGTTAAAGCAGAGATTGACCACTGCCCCAGTACTGGCGCTACCTGATGAAGGTGTCAGATACAGTGTTTATTGTGATGCATCGGGAGTGGGACTCGGTTGTGTATTGATGCAGGAGGGTAGAGTTATTTCTTATGCTTCTCGGCAGTTGAAGCTGTACGAGCAGAATTACCCACGCACGACCTCGAGTTAGCAGCTGTGGTCTTCCCACTAAAGATATGGAGGCATTATTTGTATGGGCAACAGTGCGAGATATTTTCCGACCACAAGAGCTTGAAGTACTTATTTTACGCAGAAAGAGCTGAATATGCGACAGAGGCGATGGCTTGAGTTCGTCAATGATTATGATTTTGATATCAAGTACCACCCAGGAAAGGCGAACAAGGTAGCTGATGCATTGAGTAGAGTGCCTTCTGCGAGTCAGCCATCATTAGCAGCGATGTCAGCTACGCTGCGGTCTGAGATTCAGAGATTCGACGTGGAGATAGTGGCAGAGTTGTCCTATATGCTTGCCAACATTTCTCTCAGGCCAACTATTCTTGATCGTATACGCGAGGCTCAGCAGAGTGATACGGAGTGTATGGAGCTTCGATCGAGCATGACATTGGGAGACTCGTCAGATTTCCATTTATCAGAGGATGGTATTCTGAAGTTCAGGCATAGGTGGTATGTGCCTAGTGACGAGGATCTAAAGAAGGAGATATTGGCCGAGGCACATTCTTCGGCATATTCTGTGCACCCGGGGAGTACCAAGATGTACCGGGATTTGAGACAGCACTTCTGGTGGCCGAACATGAAGAGGGAGGTTGCCAAGTACGTTGAGACCTGCCTAGTATGTCAGCAGGTAAAGGCTGAGCACCAGAGACCCGCTGGAACACTGTTACCACTGCCGATTCCGGAGTGGAAGTGGGAGCAGATATCCATGAATTTCATTGTGGGGCTCCCGAGGACTACGAGAGGCCATGACGGCATTTGGGTTATTGTGGACCGATTGACAAAGTCGGCCCACTTCTTATCTGTGAAGATGGCATCGTCTATGGATCAGCTCGCAGAGCTCTATGTGCAGGAGATTGTCAGACTGCATGGCGTGCCAGCTTCTATTGTCTCAGATCGAGATCCGAGATTTACCTCGAAGTTCTGGAAGAGTCTGCACAAGGCTATGGGGACTCAGCTTAATTTCAGCACCGCATTTCATCCTCAGACTGATGGACAGACAGAGAGGACGAATCAGATTCTGGAGGATATGCTCAGAGCATGTGTGCTGGAGTTTCAGGGATCGTGGAGCAGGTATTTGCCACTGATCGAGTTCTCTTATAATAACAGCTTCCAGGCTACTATTGGCATGGCTCCATATGAGGCGCTGTATGGTCGAAAGTGTAGATCTCCGTTGTATTGGGACGAGGTTGGCGAGGCCAGCATCGTTGGTCTTGAGATTCTACAGCAGACGGCAGAGAAGATTGCCATCATTCGACAGCGTATAGAGGTAGCACAGAGCAGGCAGAAGAGCTATGCTGATACCAGACGGAGAGAGCTGGAGTTCGAGGAAGGCGATGAGGTCTACTTGAAAGTTTCTCCGTTCAAAGGCGTAGCGAGATTTGGAAGGAGGGGTAAGTTGAACCCTCGTTATGTGGGGCCCTTTCCTATTCTGAAGAGGATCGGGAAGTTGGCGTACAGACTGCAGCTTCCAGCTTCTATGGAAGGTATCCACGATGTGTTCCACGTATCTATGCTTCGGAGATGTCTACGTGACCCATCGCATATTGTGGAGGCTACAGAGATCGAGGTACAGCCTACCTTGAGCTATGAGGTGAGGCCAGTACGTATTTTGGAGCATTCCATCAAGGTTCTACGCAACAAAGAGATTCCACTGGTCAAAGTTTTGTGGCGGAACCACGAGGTGGAAGAGGCTACGTGGGAACGACAGCAGGAGATGATGACTAAGTATCCTGATTTGTTTGCATGATTTAATTTTGTGGACAAAATTCTAAATAAGGTGGGTAGAATGTAATATCCGGCTTGTACGGAGTTTGGATTTAATATATTATATTGATATTTTATTTTATAATGGCATTTTTTGTAAATATGTCAAATCAAATCAGTTTTGCAAACGGAAAACGTCGTTTCAATCCTAACGATTAATAGGAATTTTAACGAAATTATGGGAATTTTCGGAGATTGAACGCTATATTTCGAGTAAATGCATTTCTCGTAATGTAAAAGACGTTCTCGTAAAAATAGCAAATGAGGTCCAAATCGCGAACGGACAGTTTTAATAAATCCCTGGCAATGGACAGGAGTTATTGGCAAAATATGGAACTTTCGAGAATCCGAATAGTAGGACGATTAACGAACCGAAGGACGAAACAAATAGAATTAAGTGCTAAGGGCAATTTAGTAATTTACCAAATCAATTTTATAAAAATAACCAAAATCCTCTTTCTCCTCACTCTTTCTTCTTCTCTTCCTGGCGTTCACGAACAGAGAGCAAACCCTCTCTCGGCCGCCGACGATTCCAACAGTTTCGACCTCCGTTTCTCTTCCGTTTCTCCTCCGTTCTTCGTCATTTCTTCTCCTCTCGCTATCCTCGGTATGTACCTACAATCTTAGAGCTTTTATTTCAACGTTTACGCCGTTTTAAATAATTAGGGTTTCGATTAAATCTTGTTAAAAACGCGAATTAGGACTCGTAATTAATAGGTTAGCCGTGATTAAGTATGTATTGAACGTATTTGACGTTATTGGACGAAGAAAAATCAATTTGTGAAAAAGTTAAAAATTGGTAAATTTTCGGGTTTTTGAGAAAAACTCGTTAATTGAGATTTCGGATTATCGAGCCTTAATTGACGTTCTAAATGCTTTGATTAGCTAAGTTGGAATTTAGGAAATTCATAGTTGAGGATTTTATAATTTGAACGTTTATAATTCAAATTGGTTTTAACGGTGGATATCGTGTTTTCCTCAGACACACGACTCCCGTGGACGAAGATTGAGATTCTGCGCGCCCAAGGTAAGTTCTCGTGACTTACTTGGCCGATTGGCCTACACCGTAATTCGATGTCGCGTCGAGGATCTAAATGGATTGTTTGTTTTAAATTGTTTTGATGGGTAGTTAGGTTTAATCTTTTATAGGTTATAGGTTATGCTTTTGTAGTCTTTGATGGTATATATGTTGATTGTTTACTTTACATTTATATTGAACTGTTCATGCATCATGGTTTTAAAAACGACATGAAAATGGATTTATGCACGGATTTCATGAAAAGAACATGCATCGTAAAGGCAAGTAAAGTATCACAATAAACAACCATGGCATGGGGTTATCGGGGATGAGGTTCAGACCTGGCGTTCTGTGGTGAGCGGGTTTCCCTCCCTTCAGATGGTGTGGGCTGTCTACCCGCTGGACGTGCCCTATCTATCTGTCGAGCGTTTCCGATAACCATAGACTGACACGTACTGATATATGAACTGACATGGACTAATTTCATAGCATTGAGCATGCATGACCACGCATTTGCATTTACGTAGGACTTACTGAGATTTTTATCTCATAGCGTGTATTATGGTGTAGGTGACGTCTTAGGTGACATCGAGCCAGGTGAGGATGAGATCCCTCCACCTGAGACATGACGCGGTTGATGGATGATGCTTGCGGTGGTGTGCTGTACTGTCGATGCTTACCCGACCCGTGGGGACGTATGTATAGATTTTGAGGGTTTTTGGGACCGATAATTGTATAGAAATTATAGGATGCTTGGCTTTGGTAGTGATAGGTTTACGTTAGAGTTTTTAAACGTTTTTGAAAACTGTTTTATAATTGCTTGGGAAGTCTATTTTTGTGATGACCCGAATGGACACGTATGAGGAGGAACCACCCAGTGCTCCGCGAATCCCGAGTGGGACTTGGGCCGGAGGGTGACGTGCTGGGTTAAAACTCCGCGGATCCCGGGTTGGACTTGGGCCGGAGGGTTCGGTCATAGAAAAGGGGGTCGTCACAATCCTACATCGCTTGGGGAAGTATGTGGAAATGAAACATATGTAAGAGATCCCTCCCAATATAGCAAGACGCGTTTTGGAGCACAATTGACAACGGATCCCATAAGAACTCCGAAGTTAAAAGTGCTTCGGCGAGAGCAATTCCAGGTTGGGTGACCTTCCGGGAAGTTCTCGCCAAACAAAGCCGTGAGGGGAGGATATTGGGCTGCGGCCCAATCCCCAGAGCGGACAGTATCTTGCTGGGATACGGGGTCGTTACAAATGGTATCAGAGCCTGTACCCAACCGGAAATGTGGCCAACGAGGACGTTGGGCCCCCGAGGGGGGGTGATTGTGATGACCCGAATGGACACGTATGAGGAGGAACCACCCAGTGCTCCGCGAATCCCGAGTGGGACTTGGGCCGGAGGGTGACGTGCTGGGTTAAAACTCCGCGGATCCCGGGTTGGACTTGGGCCGGAGGGTTCGGTCATAGAAAAGGGGGTCGTCACAATCCCACATTGCTTGGGGAAGTATGTGGAAATGAAACATATGTAAGAGATCCCTCCCAATATAGCAAGACGCGTTTTGGAGCATAATTGGCAACGGATCCCATAAGAACTCCGAAGTTAAAAGTGCTTCGGCGAGAGCAATTCCAGGTTGGGTGACCTTCCGGGAAGTTCTCGCCAAACAAAGCCGTGAGGGGAGGATATTGTGCTACGGCCCAATCCCCAGAGCGGACAGTATCTTGCTGGGAAACGGGGTCGTTACAATTTTGGAACTGTTTGGTAACTTGAAAACAGGAGGATTTAGACAACTTTTAAATACATCAATGCCGTTCGTTTTTATGAAATTTAACGTGGATTTAGATCGTTTAATTAGGGTGTAATGCTGATTAATGGAATGGATGAAATGTTGAAATCTGCTGGCTGTATAGTTTGGATTGCTCTCTGGAATCTCGGATTCCAGAGAGGGACAAGGAAACCGGTCGCTGCACAATGCAGCGACTGGGCGCTGCATTGTGCAGCGCCCAATCGCTGCACAATGCAGCGATCGGGCGCTGCATTGTGCAGCGCCCAATCGCTGCACAATGCAGCGATCGTGCGCTGCATTGTGCAGCGCACGCGGCGACCGAGCGCTGCAAATGGCAGCGCCCGGTCGCTGCTTCCTTTCGGGGGGCAGAATACCAATTCTGCCCTCCCCTTTTTCTGAATGTATTTAAGTTATTAAATGTTTTTAAGTTTTAGTTAGTTATTAAATGTTTTGTTTCAAATGATTTCAAGGTTCGATTTCAATTCCGGTTTCAGTTCTGATTTCAACTTCAGTATAAATTCCGCGTAAAGTTTTATTTAAAAGTAAAATAAAAATGAAAAATTTATACGGGTAAATGGGTACAGTATTAGGGGTGTTACACTAACAGATTTAATTTTTTGGCAATGATACTTGGCTCTCACCCGAGAGACCTTGTAGCATTATTTCACTAAATTTCAATCTAACAGGGTCGGCACTCTCTCGGTGAAGCCGAGAGAGTGCCCCCAAATGCCATAACAGAATCACGAGAAATCGAGATACATTGGGCATCGGCATCGAGAGAGTAAAACCACAATAGGTATGAAAAGTGAGAGTAGAAATGTAACGCCCCCGAACTCGCCCCGGCTCGGTGTGCTACTTGGGTTACACTTCCCACGTTTAAAATGACGTTTAAAATAATTTTTGATAAAATTTTGACTCAATTTTTGGGTTTTTCGAACCCTAAAAAATGGTTGGAAAACGTGCGCAAAATACGTGCAAAATGTGTCGAAAAAGATCGGGTTAAAACATAGTAGAAATAGGAAAATTTAAAAAATAAATAAAAATTTGCATGTTGGGCGCCGTGCGCGCGCTAGCTGCAAAATCTGCCGATCGATCGGTGCTGGGCGTTGCGCGCCAACCTTCGGCCACCAACGGCCTTTTGCCTATTTTTTTTTCCATTTTTCATCAAACCACCCACACTCAAATCATCCAAAATTTACTCCAAACGTTCCCGATATCTCCGACTCCGTGACACGTAAAAATCTCAGAAAACCGACTTCAAAATGTTAACAAAAACGTAGAAACAAGTGATACCTGACGTTGTTTACTATAAAAAAACGAGCGGCATAACGACTAAAATTTTCCAAAACCGAACTGTGAAAATCAAACATTTATAAAACACATCCAAACTATATTTACAAGTGTTTCAAAACCATTAGTATTTACACGAAATAAAATCTAACAAAGTACGAGTAGACAATCCAAAATACCCAACCACACACATCCCCGAAGACCATGATCGAGGCGCTCCGACAATTGCCTGCACCGGCGTGCCCCGTGCGCCGTCGACTACCGTCTAATCCTAGGCTCTCTCATCTAGCTCACCTGAATAAATGTCGTCACCTACACCACATAACACAAAATGTAAGCATAATATTTAGTAAGTAGAGAATAATGAATGTAAATAACACACAATGCCAACCAATCCTATCACATGCAGTTTCTAACTCTCAGTTGTAGTCAGCTCATATTCGTTGCATTAATCTTTTGATAAGCCGTGTCGGTCAAATATGCACACATCCCATAACCGTCTAGGATGGCCACACATTGATCCAACCAAACAAAGCAGGATAGCACGCATCTCATAATCGTCTAAGAAGGCCATACACAATTTTACTCCCCCACATCGATCGTAGAATCCTATAACCGTCTAGGAATTCATACTCCCGATGCCTTAAGTATTTTTGCCATACATCTCACATAGAGGTCCGCTCGGGTGCTACACCCCAGCACTTATTCCCGACAAGGCAACTCTACTCAAGACTAAAATTTGTCATTCTTTTATCTTGTTACGTTTCACGCTTATAATTCAAAGCATGCACAAAACTCGTTTTCTCGTAGTTTGAACACAATGATGCATGATAATACAATACGCAAACACAAAATAAATCAAACAACCAAACAAATCCTTATTGTTCCATGGTGTAGGCCCTAAGGCACAAACGCACACACTCCAGTACTTACCTGAACTCTTGCACCGCATTTACTCGCTTCGGCTATGTAAATTTCTCGACTCGGTAACCTAACACATTCACAAAATTCACTTAGGCATCATAATTCACTTCTAAAAAATATTTAATCTACTCTAACTACAAACAACTAATTTAACCAAAACCTAACACTTAAACCCGATTTTTCTCACAATTTCCACCGTCCAACTTCAATCGGTCATAACTTCTTCGTTTTTCAATGAATTTGGACGTGCCACCCCATTCTGTAAATCTCTCCACGTCTACAATCCATTGAAACACTCAAATTCAACAACCAAACAACTTAGCCAACTCAAAATCACTGAAACAGAATCGGCTACCAAGTTTCCAAAAACCGGTTTTCACAAACCTTCACCAATTCTCCAACCTAACTACCTAAATAACCTAAACTAACCTATCTAACATTTAAACCATCAAAATTAGAGAGCAAACTAGCAAATTAAAGGAAATTTTCGGACTCTTCTTTTAGGGTTTTCCAAACCCTAACCAAATCCAACAAAACCACCTCTAAAACATCAAAAACTAACCCTATAATGCATTAAACTCAAAACCCATTAAATCTTACCTCAAAAACCTAGTAAATATTGATGAATAGAATGTAGGAAATGTCTTCAATGGAGCTGGGAAAAATCGTGGAGCAATGGGGAGGAAGAAGAAGATTTTTGTTCTTTTTCACCTACTTTACCAATTTTTATAAAACAAAACTTTTCCACTTTTAAAAACTTCCACCAAACTTCACCATTTCAAAATTTAACCTCACCCTCATTTGTTATCAAATAATCCAACGTGAGAGCCCTCTCACACTTCCACTTTTTTGTTCACTTACTTTCTTTTATAACAATTTCACTCAACAAAAGTCCTAACTACTCTAATCCTCAGATTTTCTCTCAAATTTACTTTCCAACTTCACTTCCCACTCAAAAGTTTAGGAGATCTCTAAGATTTATATTACTCTCATAACACACCCTAACTAAGGCTACGCACTGTATAAAAAATTTATGGGTGTTACAAGAGATGGCGAGATACAGCTACGCACGGCGAGGGCGACAGGCGGCTGGCGCGAGAGACACGGTGAGGCGAGGCGACTGAGAGAGACACGGCGAGGTGAAGAAACAGGGAAGACATAAAGAAACAGGGAAGGCGAAGAAGACTGTCGAGGACTCGAGCGAAAATACTGAGTTTGATTTTTAGGGCATGGGTGGGCAGCGGCCAGCTTAACAGTCCGGGCCGGTTCTACGAAAATTGTGTCACCGAACCCGAGAACCGAACCAATAACAGCAGTTCTTGAAAAAAAAAACCGAGTTCTATTATTTTCTAAGGTAAAATCGACCAGAATCGGAACAAAAGGCTCGATTCTGGTCCGGTTCTCGATTCTGGTCGGTTCTTGCTCACCCCTAACCGAAACGAAGCGAGAGCAAGAGAGAAAAGAGATTTCAGATCGATAACCCTAGTTTTTATTTCTCTTCCTCTTCTGAACTATGAACATCTTTATTATTTTTATTGTTTCTCTTTATTCTAGCATGAACTAATTTTGTTTTCTAGGGCTACGATGTAGCCGGATTATGATTATTTAGTTTTTCCTTTAATTCAAGTTGTTAATTTTATGTTTCGATATTGTGTTAAGTAAATTATCTTGTTCTTAAAGCTTACGATTGCCTGATCAACAATAGCATGTCCGTAGGATTGTTTTGAGACCGAGAAGTGATAAATAATCGTGCACTGAATAATTTACCTTGAAAAGAATGTTAGACTAGAGATAGCTAATGCGTTTATGTGGTATTTTAATTTCTCGTTCTTAATGTATTCAATTAATTTTCAGGATTAGAGACCGAGAGGTAATAATTCGTTAGTTGAATAAGTATATCATTGCTCGAGAGAGATTGATCAATAGTTTTGTGAAATTGCCATCAACACAGAAATAGAAATTAATTAATTGAATTAGGAATACTAAATATGATTAACTTAGGTGATATCGGAAACCCAGAGCTTTCTCAATATATTCTCAAACTCGTTTAATTTTCTGTTATTTAATTAATTGCTCTTACTTTATTTTGAATCCAAATTTACTAAAATATCGTTATTCAAATTAGACTGAAATTAATTGTATTTGATTATTAATTTAAAAGTCTTCGTGGCTTCGACACTCTATTTACCACTTTATTACTTATTGCGACTCGTACACTTGCGAATTATTTTTCACAACAACTCTAGTCCATCATAATGACTAGAGGACCTTTTCTTTTAAATAATGTTATGATTTCTACTTTATTCTGAACGTATCAAAATTTGTTACAAAGTAGAATAATAGAGTAAAAATAATATTATTTTTTTGTTTTTCAAATTTTCTTCTCACTAGGATCTTGCTTCTAATTTGTGACTTTAGAACACTAGACTCTTAAGCTACAACACTAGACTTTGTAGGGCGTCCGTAAAGTTGTTGGTTGGTGTAGTCATGATTCTATTCTAAAATTTTAATATATTTTTTTAAAAAAATTATTTGTATTTTTGGTTATGAAATTTGAGGTATGTTTTCAAATATGGGCCGATTTTTCAAGATTTAGGGTGGGTTCTAATCAGTTTATAGCCAAATTTTTACACACGACTTTGGTTTGGTTTTCAAGATTTTTTGACCTAAACAATCGTAAACCAAATCATTACCCACAATTCTTGAAATTGTGGATTCGGGACCAGTTCCTTTGGTGGGTAGAACCAGATCGAATTGCACTGGTCAACTAAACCCGCGAGTCCGGGTTAGTTTCGTCCACCGCATGCTAACTCAAGTACGATTGAAGCAGACTTGTGGGTTGGTTTATGGTCCGGGCCATCAATTGAGACTTTGCCCGATAAGTTTGCAAAACGACTTGTTAATTAAAATGAGACAAGATTATGGTCCTGCGATAAAATGAGTCGGAGCAGATGTAGATTAATTATTTTTTAATAATTATATTGTTCAAGCCGACCCTAGATAGATCCATAGATGTAATACTATTACACGAGGCGGACCCATGTATGTGTATAAATTCTTTGAAGCCAAAATTCATGCAAAATGCCTAAGTAAATCACAGTCCACAGTTTCTCGACATTAATGAATAATAAAATTACATAAAAAATGGAAAATAAATTCCACAATTATAGAACGCTTGGCTAAAATACACAGAAAAACCATGCTTTCTCATCTCCCCATTTTTTCCCCAGAACGAACAAATAGACGAAAAGATGAACGTTGATTCGAAGCATGATTTTTGAAGATTTTCAAGCTGAAGCATTCCGTTATTCCAATAATTGAAACTACAACCTGTAAAACAGAACAGTCGAAGTAGAATTAGTCGTTAATTTCCAGACTTCTTTGACAGTAAGATAAACAAAACGTTTATATATTACTTACTTGTTGGGTTCTTTGAATTTTGAAAGACTAATATGGTGGCGGTGGAGAAGCGTAAATGTAGGCTGGGGGTGGAGGAGGAGACTTGTAGTAGTACGGAGGCGGCGGACAAGGAGAAGGAGGTGGCGGTGACTTGTAGTAATAAGGTGGAGGGGGGGATGGGGAAGGCGGGGGAGGAGATTTGTAGTAGTATGGTGGTGGTGGAGAAGGCGACGGAGGAGGTGGGGATTTATAATAATACGGCGGTGGAGGAGATTTAACCGGCGGTGGGGGCGACTTGTAGTAGTACGGCGGCGGCGGAGGAGATTGGTAAGCGTAGGGAGGAGGCGAGTGTGCAGGCTTAGGGATGATCTTTTGGCAATCTCTGTATGGTTTTCTAGGGGCGTAGGCAAAGGCGTCGGCGGAGAGAACAACCTCGTACTTGTTCTTTGACTGGAGCTTCAAGGTAGCGCCATACTTACCCCAGTTGAGATTGGTTGGGATGTTGCATGGCGAATACTTGGGCGCCGCGTGGAGTTTTGCCTTACAAACGGTTGATCCGTACTTGAAATAGTCAAAGCCTTTGACTATAACGCTGAATCTGCCGTAAATGGGTTGTATCGTAAGCTTCGATGTACTTCTTTCCAGCCTTGCAAGTCACCTTCACGACCGCGCCTGATCCGATCAACAAACGTTGATTAATTAATTACACGTGATAAAATAAATTAAAACCCAGTATTAGAGGATTAGTGATGTAGCTATGGAGGTTGGTATGTACCTGGAAGAGGTTTCAGATTTTGAGATTTCTTAGGATTAAACCAGTTGTAGCATTTGTCGCAGTAGACACTTCCGACGACCTTCACGACCAATGGAGTTGGGTGTGGCAGAGGATACTTTTTGGGTGGAGGAGGAGATTTGTAGTGGTAAACCGGCGGAGGAGATTTATTGGGAGGCGGTGGAGATTTGTAATGGTAGGGTGGCAGAGGATTCTTTTTGGGTGGAGGAGGAGATTTGTAATGATATGGCGGTGGGGAAGACTATTTAGGGGGAGGGGGAGGGGGAGATTTGTAGTAGTAAGGTGGCCGATGAGATTTCTTGGGAGGAGGTGGAGATTTGTAATGATAAGGTGGCAGAGTAGACCTTTTAGGGGGAGGGGGAGGTGGAGATTTGTAGTAATATGGTGGGGGAGGAGACTTTTTGGTGGCGGTGGAGATTTGTAATAATAAGGCGGTGGAGGAGAGGGTGGAGGAGAGGGTGAAGGTGGCGGTGGTGATTGGTAGTAGTAAGGTGGCGGAGGAGATGGCGAAGTCGGTGGTGGTGATTCGTAGTAATAAGGTGGCGGTGGAGACGGGGAAGGTGGCGGCGGAGGAGGAGATTTGTGAGAGTTATGTCCAGTGACTGAGCCTACATTACTGCATGCAAGCAGTATAGCCAATGCAACACCAAAATGGGGCCAATGCCTACCCCGAGAGGGGTCTCCAGCAAGACTCTTCATCGAAAAAAAAAAAAAGAAAACTTTCCTGCAACTGTTTTCTCTCACTTTTTCCTAGGAAAGTGAAGTGTTTCTAGAGAGAGAAAATGGGAGCAAAGGAGAGAGAAGAGAAGCTTTGAGATGGATGAGTTAGAGATGGATGGAAAGAGTCTGAATTTATAGTAAAAGGTAAGGGGAAGAAATAAGGCATGTACTGTCATAGAAGACTGATTCCAAAAATTATTTATCAGTTCTTGGCAACTCATCAGATGCTTCGTTTAATTAGCTGGAATTTATTATTCATTAATTCACTTAATCACATTATCTGACTTTTGATTTCGATTGGTCAACCATAGAACTGGTCTCCCACTACTCACTCGCCGTCCTCGACAAAGCAAGAACAACGAACTGTTTTGAAAAACAGTTTTATGAAAATGTTTTTATTTTTTATTTTTAATCAAGAACAGAACGGGTCTTCGAATGATATTCCAAACGTTTTGCTGGGTTGAATATTTAGTGATTCTTTTCTGTTATTATTATTAATTAGGGTTTCTCTGCAACTGTCGAAGCTTTCTCAGAAAACTTGAACAGCTGCCATCCATGGAGAGAATAGCCATTTTTTTAAGATATTGCAGTTTCTCTTGAAGCAAGCCTGTCACTTAATTCTCTTGAAAATGACTTACTCTGGTCCTCCCCTCCTTTCTCTCTCTACAACTCCCCCTTTCTCTCTCTCCGAGTTATGATAATCCAAATTCAGAAAGTGGTTGACTTTCTAGATGTTTAATTTTAGGGTAAATTCCAAAAAACAACCTGAAGTATGGGTATTTCTCGAAAAAATCCTCCAACTAAAAGTCGTCGCAGTCAAAACCTCAAAGTTTTAAAAACTAACAAAAATACCCCTGGCGGCCCCTCGCACACCCCCGGTGTCACGGTCCTACTTTCGAGGGGCTTACTAGACCGTGCGGCACCCAATATCGCACATGTACTGGGTCAGCCAACGAGCGTGCCAACGGCACCGGGTGCCCACTTCGTTAGAGCGAGCTTGTGTCTAACGAGTAAGCAACGAGCGAGCGAGGTTAATCGAATCGAGCATCATTGGACATAGTGTGCATAAAGAGAGTATATGTAAAAAGCTTGTTCATTGATTGGCAGCAAATTACATCAGTTGGTAGGGGGGTCTACGTGCAGTCATGCCTCTCCCCCTAAAGAGCAATCTGGACCATCTCCACTCTAGCAGTAGTATACATGCTATGTGGGCGAGGAGTCACTTGCTAAAAATAGAAAGAAAAGAGTACAACAGAATTACTAAAAAAGGAAATAAATCTACCTAGCAGCATGGGCGGCCATAGGCAACATGCCTTGGACAAGCCCGGACCTTGACATTCTCCCCTATTTGAACTGTTGACGACCTCGTCAACTCTACTTCTGTTTGAATTCCTCGATCCTCTGTGATGAGTTCTCCAAGTCTTTTGCTTTCTTCCAAGATACATCATCAGCTCCTGGTACTTTCGTCGACCTGACGTCAACTCTGCTTCTGCTTGAGTTCCTCGATCTTCTTTTGATGAGGTCTTCAAGTCTTTCTGCTTCCTCCCTGATACTTTGTCGTCTCCTGGATCTTTCCACTTGGTGAGACATTCCTGACACTTTTGTCGGCTTATTCTGATGCTTCGATCTGCGAAGACTTCTTCAACTTCTTTCTTCTTTTGGTTGCTGCTTGCAACTTCTTTCTTTTTTTTGTTGCTGCTGGCAACTTCTTTCTTCTTTTGGTTGTTGCTTGCAACTTCTTTCTTCTTCTGGTTGCTGATGGAGATATTTGGTCTAAATATGTCGTTTCTTTCTTTGTTCTTGTCGGCTGGATGATAGGGCTTTAAGTTGTTGACATGGATGACAGGGTGAACTCTAAGCCATGCTGGTAGATTAACTCGGTAGGACGTTCTCCCGACCTTCTCGATGACTTCAACAGGACCTCCATACTTTCTGAAGAGCCGCTTGTCTTTCTTATTCCTCATGCAAAATTGTTCGGGTAACAACTTAACCAGTACTAAGTCGCCGGCCTTAAACTCCATTGGTTGTGGTTTCTTAGCTACCCACCTCTTCATGTGCTTAGAAGTTCGCTCCAAATAAGCACGAGCTGTCTCTGTATTGTGCTTCAATCTTTTCTGGAACTGCATAGCAGAAATCATCTTCATGTTGATAGCCCTTGGTGGTTTAAGACTCGCCGGAACAACAGTTGAGTTGTTACTCGTGATTACTAAACATTTCGTTGAGGGTATTGGGATGACTTTATGTTTTATCAAGAACTCCATCCCCAAAATAATATCGAAGTCGTCCATCTGTGCTACGACGAAGTCAATGAGTCCTGTCCATGAGCCAAGCTTCAACTTGACTCTCCTTACAATTCCGAGCACTGGCACCACTTTCGCATTCACCGTTTTCATCCTACCATCATTCTTTTCTAGCTTCAAACCCAGACGGAGAGCTTCTTTCTTTGTAATGAAGTTATGAGTAGCTCCCGAGTCAATCATCGTACTTTTAGCAGATCTGTTATTGATGAATGACTCCACATACATGAGACCTTTATCTGGGGTCTTCCTCAGCTCTTCCATCTGATGTTGTATAGCTGACAAGAAAGTCATAGTCCCAACCGCAGCAATCTCGGTAGATTCTTTTTCAACAGCTTCTTTAGTCGAATCGTCATCCCGAATTGCAACTTGCAAAGCAGTTAAGGCCGATCTATGTGGACACTCGGCTACTCGATGGGGTCCCTTGCACAGAAAACATGACATAGGCCTAATTGTTTGTCGTTGGTTGTTAGCATTTCTAGATGTTTCACAACCTTCTCTTTGGACAAACGGTTTCCTTTCATCAGTTCCTGTGTTCGGTTTCTGAAAGTTGTTGTCGTCTGAGTCATTGTGAGTGTTCTTCTTTGGCCCAGGGTCCTCGATGTTATAATCGAACAATCGTTCTGCGGCTGCAAGTGCACTTGACAGACTTTGCACCCTTTGTTCATATAATCTGGTCCTGGCCCACGGTTTAAGACCTTCGATAAAAGCAAAGATCTTATCTTTTTCTGACATATCTCTAATATTCAGCATGAGTCCCGAGAATTGTTTGACATATTCACGGATGCTTGCAGTCTGCTTCAGCTCTCGAAGTAATCGGCGGGCGTTGAACTCAACGTTCTCTGGGAAGAATTGATCATTCAGTTGTCTTTTTAATTCTTCCCAAGTATCAATCACACATTCACCGATACTGATATCATGGTACTTTGATCTCCACCAAAGTTTTGCATCATCAGTAAGATGCATTGTGGCCAAGGTCACTTTCGAATCATCATCCGTTTTAGTGGCCTTGAAGTACTGTTCCATGTCGAAGATGAAATTCTCTATTTCTTTTGCATCCCGGGCTCCCCCAAAGGGCTTTGGCTCTGGGATTTTCACTCGACTGAATTCAGCAACAGTAGTGGTAGCCTGGGTTTGACTCCCCATGGCTCTTATAGTAAGGTTCAATTTAATGTTGATCTCGGCAATCTCAGCCCTAAGAGAATCAAACATTGTCCTGAAGTCCTCGGTTACTTGGGACACAGTTTCTGACAATCGTGTATGAGCGAGCTCAATCTCATCGACACGCTCCAGGACCCCGATTATCGCACTTGTGGAACTTTCCCCCGTGTAAACTCCTTTTCCCTTTTCTTGTTGGGATTCGAGGGCCTCCACCCGATTCATCAGCTCTGGAATCGGTAAGGCGTCTATTCTGTTGTGAATAGCTTCTACTTCAATAGGAAAATCAGACATTTCCTTCATTCGTTCTTCTATGAATCGAATGTTATCCGGTACGTCTTGTAGATACCGTAGTTCTTCCTCCAACTCGACAAGGCGTTCGAGTTGATCCGAAGGGCCACTCGGCCTTTCCATCGAACTTTTCTTCGGCATGATTTCTTACAATCTTGAGCCAACCTAGGCTCTGATACCAACTGTCACGGTCCTACTTTCAAGGGGCTTACTAGACCGTGCGGCACCCAATATCGCACATGTACTGGGTCAGCCAACGAGCGTGCCAACGGCACCGGGTGCCCACTTCGTTAGAGCGAGCTTGTGTCTAACGAGTAAGCAACGAGCGAGCGAGGTTAATCGAATCGAGCATCATTGGACATAGTGTGCATAAAGAGAGTATATGTAAAAAGCTTGTTCATTGATTGGCAGCAAATTACATCAGTTGGTAGGGGGGTCTACGTGCAGTCATGCCTCTCCCCCTAAAGAGCAATCTGGACCATCTCCACTATAGCAGTAGTATACATGCTATGTGGGCGAGGAGTCACTTGCTAAAAATAGAAAGAAAAGAGTACAACAAAATTACTAAAAAAGGAAATAAATCTACCTAGCAGCATGGGCGGCCATAGGCAACATGCCTTGGACAAGCCCGGACCTTGACACCCCGCATGCCCCCCGAATTCACATTCGGGGGGCCGAATTATTTTCGCGGCCCCCCGCATAAAAAGCGCCTCTCGCGTGCGCTGCACGCAAAACAATTCGGGGGGCCGAACCAAAATTCGGGGCGCCGCACAAACACGGGGGGGGGTGATGCGGGGGGTCTGGACCACCCAGCGCACGTGCGATGCAGATGAAAAATTTCGAATTTAAGTCGGGGGGCCGCATTGTTAACGCGGGGCCCCGTTTGTTCATGTTCTACATGCGGGGGGCTGGATCTTGAAATCCGGGGCCCCGATTGTGCCCTAATTTCGAAAACAGGGCCCCGAATATTTAATTCGGGGGGCTGAATCGACTTTACTATTTAAGAAATCGGCCCCCGGCGCACCCCCCGCACTCTGAAACCGAGAGGAAAAGGGGCGAAACTTTAGATTTTTTTCTGAAAATCCTTTGAAAGTGAGTTTTCGTTGCCGGAAATCACAATAATCGGGCGCGTAATTGTCAAGAACCCCAAAAATACCAAAACCCTATCACCGGCGAAACCCCTATCGCCAAACCCGAGCTTGCCTCCCAAATCTGAGCGTTTTAATCTCTGAAAATCCACAATCGACCTGTCGAAAAGCCGAAAATCGTCAAACTCTAGCCTGTTATTGCCGAAAATCGTGAAACCCGAGCCGTGCCTCACAAATCCGAGCAAATTTGTCCAAAAATCCGAGGCTTAAATGTGTCCAAAAATATCGTTCAAACGCCCTCGTGCCTTCTCATCAGCAGCTGGCCCATCTTCGTCACAAGGGCCTCCGGCCGAAGCGCCCCAACCACCGCCAAATTATTTCTCAATCGAATTTCGAACCGAGGAATGTAAAAGGAGGTTCGATCGAGATATATCTTTCCGGCTGATGATTTTTGGGAAGACTGTCAACTTCGCTGGATGAGAGTCTTTGCAGATCAAAGAAATGTTTGACAGAATTGGGGTGCAAGGGCTGTACCACATGAGTGGAGAGACTTGTGATCGCATTGTTCGCTTATTTTATGCGAACTTGATCAGTATCGGGCGGCAGGAGTGCATGAGGTCATATGTTTGTGGTAAGGAGATCGTGTTTTATGCCAGACATGTGAACGAGCTACTCGGATTTACGGCTGAGAGAGCTGCACAGTACTATTCCGTTTCTCGAGAGTGTGATTTCACCAGAACACCCGAGGGATTGGAATTTCTTCGACAGATTCACAGCGATGCAAATATTGAAAAATTCACCAAACCGAGATCGAAGGAGTTGAATGTCAAAGCTCGGGTTGTTCATAACCTTATCAGTCATTCGCTGCTGTCGAGGGATGGCCATAGAGATCTAGTCAACTGGATGGATCTCTATGTTATAGAGAAAATGTACAGCGACACTTTCTTGGACCCCGGGTTCATGATATTGGGGCACATACACGAGATCGCCCGGAAACGCAACAAAAATCTGCCGTATGGTTCTTTGATTTGGCGACTCGTGCAGAGGTCACAGGTCGAGCTCCCCGAGTCTTGGATGTATTTGATAGGCTTCATCTATCTAGGATGGGTCTAGTCGAGATCTGCGGGCTTTGAATGCTTAAGGGGGAGCTTGGGGACGCTCCAGCTGAGGACGCTCCAGCTGAGGACGCTCCAGCCGAGGATGCTCCGATGGAGGATGACACCCCCACCACTGCGACGGCGCCGCCAGTTGCCTCTGAGGTTGACAGGATGTGGGAAACGATGCATCAGATGCTTCTGGAGGAGCGTCGGGAGCGGCAGCATATGTAGCAGAGGATTGAGTTCCCCATCGACAATGTCGAGGAGCTGACCCGGGTCCAGAAGAAGGTGGTTGAGTCACAGGACTATTTCAGTGAGTCCATTAGAGAGGTCACTGAGAAGCTGGGGGATTTGATGGCCAGCAGAGACCACGGCGACGATGACGATGATATACCACCGGAGTAGTTTATTTTATATTTTGTATTTCATTTTATATATTTTTATTTGAGTTTGATGTACATTATTGGTTATATTTGCGTTGATGTACATTTACTGGAACTGTTTGGGTATATATGTGTTATTTACATTTGCAGGAACTATTTGAAGATAGCGATGGGGAGTCATAAAACAAACAAAACTCTGTCCAAATTTTCACTTTTTTAAATTAATTAATTAATTTTAATGAAATCGTTAATTTCAAATTATTAATACATCTAAAATTAATTTTAGTAAATAAATTAATAAAGTAATGTATCTGAAATAATTTGTAATAAATGAATTCCAAATTATCTGTAATAATTTGTAGTAAATTGTAATAAATTAATTTTAATGAAATCTTTAATTTCAAATTATTAATCAATTGTAATAATTTGTAAATAAATTAATTTTAATGAAATCGTCCATTGTAATACTTAATAAACAAATGAATTCTAAATTATCTGTAGAAATGGTTTTAAATCTTTTTGTACCATGGGGCTAGTACAAAAAGACAGTTGTCCGACAAATTACTTATTGTATTTAAATGATTAGTTAAGTAAATAATTTATTAATTACTTTAGTAATTCCGATTAATTAAGTAATTAATGTATTGAAATAAAGTTATGAATTTAAACTATTTTAAACAATTATAATGTGAAAAAAAAATTATATTACATTAACGTAGATAAAATCCAACACAAATTACAACAGTTAATTTCTTCTGCTCCTGCCTCGGCCGTGCGTCGTAGATTCCTGAAATAGCATGAAAATTATATTATATTAAAAAAAATGACAACGTATTTATGAGCGAACTGTTTAGAACGTACATGTGTCTCATCATTTATGTTGAAACCCATAAACGTGTCATGTGAAGCAGCAGTGCCTGAAGTAGATCCTCGGTTAGGACAAGTGCGACTATTGTGCCCGTACTGCCGACGAATACCACACGCCATCCTTGAGTTCCGCCTACTAGCTCTCGAACTTGACGGCTCATCGGCATCTCGCACTCTGGTCTTCTTGGGTCTACCAGGTTGGCGATATCTTCTTGGCGGGACTAGTTCCACCATACCTGGCACATCCGGCCACATTAATTGGTCGTTCATGGGTTGAATAAAATTAGTGACATCTGCAGCAATGTCATCCGGTGATAGCATGGATGCACGTAACTTTATGGCTCCATTCTCATGAAAAATATGCATGAAATGGCATGGGCACACGGGATCCCAGTAAGTGTCCACCGGGTGCAGGAACACTCCCACGTATTCAAGTCGACAACGAATTGTTCGTTGCCGTTGCTCACTTGAAATCGTGAACCTGCCCCGAGCGTAGGGGACCAATTTGCAGCTGCATCTGCGAGCTTCTTAATCTTTTTATATATTTGAGGACACAGGAGAGTCGTCAATCCCGCCATCTTCTCAAATTTTTTAACGATCCGAGTTATCATGTACGTTCGGATATTCTCAAACATGGTGATGATTGGTTTGTCTCTGGCAGTCAATATAAGTGAATTAAATGACTCACACAAATTGTTTAAGCCAATATCGCACTTGGGAATCGGAGAGAAGGCATGACTAGCCCATTATCTAGGCTCTTCTCCTTGAAGCCATTCGTGGGCAGCGGTGCTGAACCTTTGTAATTTCCTCATTTCTAAATTGAAATGAGCTCTTGTGGGTGCCCTAGCTGCCTTTCACATCGCTTCTCTATATGCTTTGCCCCGAAACAGCACTTTAAAGTTATTGTACATGTACCGCAGGCAGAAGCGGTGTTCGGCTTCACTAAATTCCTCATCCACGGCATTCCTCAAGCTCTGATATTAAAACAAAGTTAGTTAGTTACACACCTTAATTACACCACAACTAATTTAATTAAACAACATACCTTTTGTCGATCCGAAACAATCGTCCAGCCGGCTCCATCTCCAGTGTACAGGTCCGCCTTCAAAAGTCTCAAAAACCACGTCCATGTTTCCTCGGTCTCTTTTTCGACGTTGGCAACAGCGACGAGATATATTCCATCATTGGCGTCAATACTAACGGCTGTCAGTAATTGTCCAGGACAGGAGCCCTTTAAGTGACCAGCCA
>CM039506.1:51157774-51208629 GCA_022432975.1 Begonia masoniana
AAAACGTGGTCAGGCCATATAAGGAAATTTGGCCATATTTTGTAGTTCATTATGTGATCCTTTTTTTGGTCATTTGACCATAGGCTAATAACAATGGTTTTTACTATCAATACTTAGAATAAATTCTCTCTTTTAATACATTTGTCAAAAAAGATGAATTTATCTTTACCATTCCTATGCTCTTTCTTTGTCTATAAAAAAACAAATCTCAAACGAGAACTCTTTGCCATTCGATCAAATTCAACCATCTATGTTCCAAAGTAGAGTCAAAATGGGTTTCACACTCATTAGAAATCTTGTTTTTATTACGGTCGTCGTCGCTCCAATCATGGCTGTAGCAGATTCCGACTCTGATCACGCAACACCAAACATACAACGCTTTCATTCTAAATGGACAGTGCATGTCGTTAACCAGATGACGACAGGAGGTGTGTTGTTTCTCCACTGTCAATCAAGAGACGACAATCTCAATATACACTATGTCGCTTACAATCGAGAATTCGCATGGAGTTTCAGAGAGAATTGGTTTCAAACAACGTTGTTCTGGTGCAATTTTAGAAGCTCGCACGGCCATGCTGCATTCCAAGTGTTTTGGCCGGAAAGTAATCATGATGATTGGTTGGCATCTCGTTGTGGCGGGCACCAGTGCTTTTGGACTGCCAGAGACGATGGAATTTACCTTAAAAACATCCCTCTTAATGTTGAAGACTACAAGCATGATTGGAACACTACATCTGTGTAAGAAGATGATGGACTCTTGTCTAAATATCCTTAGCTGCTTTGCTTAGACATGTTAGTCACTAAAGCAGTCTTTTAAGTTCTCTAATCCACTACTACCTTGTATAATTAAGTTCATGTGTGATCTTCTGTTTGATATTTTCATCCAAATCCTTTATGTTAAAATCGAACAATAATTGAATAAAAAAATCAAAAAATAATAGATACTAATATTTACATAAAAAATTCAAAATGAAAAAAAAAAAATCAAAATACAATAGCAAATTTTTTGAATTTAGCTTAGTGAGATCTACAATATACGGCCAGGGTCAACCAAAATAGAAATACTTTTGTATGAATAATATTTTATTTTATAAGTATTATAATTTATCAAAAATTATTCTTTAACTTTTGATTTGTCAGAAATCTAAATATTGTCTCGTGTGTAATTTTATGCATAAAATTCTCAAAATATGTTATGGCATAATATTGAGATGACAAATGAGCGGACCGGCTCGGTACTGTAGCGAGTTCGGCTCGGCTCGTTTAATTTTAGCTTGCAAGTTGGCTCGGGTTGAATTTTTTTTTTAAACTGGATCATTTAACTTGTTAGATTTTGTGACAGCCCGAGACCGAACCCGATCGGAGTCCGGGGTCGGAGCCGTCACTCCGGGACAGTCAACGGGGAAACGGTGACTATTTTTTTTTTTAAAACAAACAGAAAACAAACTGAACTTTTAAGAGTAAAACCCTAAAGCTTAACAGAGGAGGAAAAACATTTCCGGGATTTGGAATCAGAGCAGAGAAAAGGAAACAGTTCAAAACTAGACTACAAAATGAATGGCAGCAGGAGAAATGAAACAGTGCAATTGGCAGTACCAGGAAACAGAAAATGAAGGCGGAAGACTAGTTTAAGAGGGGCAGCGGTGATTCAAATAAGACAAAATTGAACAGTGACCGGTGGATCAAAATGTGAACAGTAACCGGTGGATTAAAAATGTGAACAAGGTTCAGCGGAAGAGACTGGATAAACTGGGCAGAAGAGGTGGTGACGTCAACCGAAGATGGGTGACGTCAAACGAAGACACAGACGGTAACTGAGATCGGATGAGGAGATGAACGTCAGCCGGAAGATGGATGACGTCAACCGGAAGATATAAGCATTATACTGGCGGATGACTGAATTGACTGGGGCGGATGACTAAATTGACTTTGATTGGGGTGGATGACCAAATTGACTTTGACTGGGGCGTGATCGAGGATATAACTGGGCGGATGACTAAATTGACTTTGACTGGGGCGGATGACTAAATTGACTTTGACTGGGGCGGATGACTAAATTGACGACATTTAACAGGATGACATATCAACAGAAGACATACAACAGAAGGCGTAAACTTCAAATTTATTAAAAACCCAATTTCAAAACATAGTTTTAAAACACATATTTGACACATGACAGACAACATGACAGAGATTCGAGAAAACAACTGCATGGATAGCTCTAAAACTCGAGACATCCATGCACACACTACAGAGAAAACTCAGGCAGTTCCAGAATACTTCAAATATACATTCAACTGTCGACAGAAGTTTTAAAGAAAAACATAAACACAGATTTATACCTCGTTTTGAAGATCCCAAAAGTTTTACAGAACTTGACATACACTTCAAATGTTTTAAAACCCCAAAACAACTTGTACAAAACTTGACATAACTTTACATAAAACACATTCTCACAGGAATGACATTTGTCTGACTGCAGCAACCATCCCATGAGCTCCTCCCGCCAACTACATCAACTCATCAGTTTGAGGCTCAAGCTCCTCATCTAGAGGATCCGTACCTACAACAGGGAGTTCATCTATGAGCCTAGAGCTCAGTAAGAACATACAATGCAGAGTGATGAACGTGCTATGCATGAATCTTTTTCAAATACATGAACATTACATTACATTTCACTGGACAAGAAGGTATAAGTGGGAAGAGGAGCTGGCGCAACAGGAGTACATGCCACAACAGGACATAACAGGAGTACATGACAGGATGCCAGTCCTCGTCCACACTTAACCATACATTACATTACAGGTTTTATCTTACTTAACTTCAAACTGTGTGCAGAAAACATTTTCATGACTTTCAGAGAAAAACGTGTATGCATGAACATTTATAGACAGGCAACAGAATAATAAGCAGAATATAAAACGGAACACACTTAACCTAGAACATAACCTTGGCTTAACTACCCAACAGAAATCCCGACAACATAAAACCTAGTACCTCCGTATTGTAGGGCCTTAAGGGCCAAACCTATACGTATGAACTTACCTGTTTTCCTCGATGCAGACAGCTGGAAAGTCTCGGAACTGCTCGAACCTATTTGCTGCAATGTAGTGAAATTAAACAAGCTGCAAATGCTAACAAATAACTTGTAGAATATGCAGCAAGCTCATTTCAACTTTTTAGGAAAACACACTAACGTATTTTCGTCCAAAACAGTGGGTTTTCACAGAAACAATAATCCTAAACCTCAGTGAAAACCCGCATTAAACTTGTCCAAAATCGATAACCTTAGTAGATGATTACCTTTGCTGGAGAGACAGAAAGAAATCAAGAAAAGGATTGAGGTTAAAATCGTTGCTGGTCGCCTGGAAAAGAGAAAACAGAAAGGGGAGGTAGAAGTGGGCTTCACGTAGGAGGAAGAGAAGACATATCTTCTTCAACAAGTTGCCACTTGGCACTCATCCATTGGTTTGCTTCCACCTACCTTAATTACTTCCACATTTACCCTTCCATTAGCTTTTAACCTAATTGACTTGTTTTGATTACACTTAGGTTGGTTTTCCCTTAAACATTCCATCATTTCAACTAAAACATACATTGTATTAATATAATATTAATCGCGATTAAATGACCCGGGAAAACTATTACATGGCAAAAATGCCGGGTGTTACAGATTTGGTGAGCCGGACTTTTTTAGGTTGACTCAGCTCAACTCGTTCAACTCATTTGTCACGTTGATTGCAAATGATTGACAATTAAATAGGTGTCAACCTAATTAGTAAGTGTATAATTTATAATGATACAACTATCAAATATTTGTGTGAAACTTTCTATTAGATCATCTCAAATAATATTTTTCCTAAATACATATCATTTTATATATTAATAAAACAATTTTGTTAACTAAATAATTAACTATTATATTTTGACATTATAATGATAAATAATTATTATAATTAAATTTTTTTAGAAATATACATTACATTTTTATAAATCCAAAATATTTATGTATATTTGATTAGTTAGTCTCGACTCGTTTAATATTGGCTCAGGAGCAAACTTGATTTTTTTTTTTTTTGTTCAGCTCGTTAGGCTCGGCTCTACCAGCTTGTTTGTCATTTCTAGTATTGTATAAATGATGCATAAATATGCTTAATCACTAAAAATAAAAGTGATGCTACTATAGTCTTGATAACATAATGTTATACCTTAGGACAAAAATATTATCTATTAATAAATTTTATCAAAATATCTCATATTTCAAAATTTATTAACTACTAATATTTTGATCAAAATATAATTAAATATTTAATTATATTTTTATGAATGTATACCATCTTTTAAAATTATTAGAAAAACAAATTTGAGAATCATATTTTCCAACTTTTTAACACTACTCTACCTTTTATCATTAGTTAAAAAGCAATTCAAGGTTTACCCTCTAATTATATATTTTAATCTTATCTCATCACGTATTATTCAGTAATTGACGCAATTAATGTGTTATTTTAATTATTTATAATATATTTAATTGTTTAGCCAAATAACGAGTATTTTAATTATTTGAATGTGTATTTTGCTAAGAATAATGTCATGTTTATTATCTATTCTTACATTCTGACGTGTTAAACATTGATTTAGTGTAATTTATAATATATTATTTTAATTGTATCAATCAATGTTCGTCACTAAATGAATTAAGAATTAGAATATAAGAACAAATAATAAATGTATCATTACTCTACGGCTATCAAAATATCTCATATTTCAAAATTTATTAACTACTAATATTTTGGTCAAAATATAATTAAATATTTAATTATATTTTTATGAATGTATACCATCTTTTAAAATTATTAGAAAAACAAATTGGAGAATCATATTTTCTATCTTTTTAAGACTACTCTACCTTTTATCATTAGTTAAAAAATAATTCAAGGTTTACCCTCTAATTATATATTTTAATCTTATCTCATCACGTATTATTTAATAATTGACGCAATTAATGTGTTATTTTAATTATTTATAATATATTTAATTGTTACACCAAGTAACGAGTATTTTAATTATTTGAATGTGTATTTTACTAAGAATAATGTCATGTTTACCATCTATTCTTACATTCTGACGTGTTAAACATTAATTTAGTGTAATTTATAATCTATTATTTTAATTGCATCAATCAATATTCGTCACTAAATGAATTAAGAATTAGAATATAAGAACAAATAATAAATGTATCATTACTCTACTGCTAATAATATGTTCCTGATAGAGAGTCATTGATTGTTAATGAGTTTGCTCGAGATTTGGATGATCAATTATGAGGGAAAAACATGAACTTATTATAAAAATTGTCTTATAATTAAAAATTTATTGTAATTTAGTCAATGCAATTTCTTTATAGCTTATGTTAAGATTTTCCTAATTTTTAAATAATTCTTTTGTAATTATGACGTTGAATTTAAATGGTAGACCATGAGCTTGATGAGATGGGACCATATATGGAAACTCATCCATATTTGGTATTCTATCTATGGTAGACCATGAGATTAACGATGTTATAATCTTGCTCTCTCTATAAAACAAATCTCAAACGAGAATTCTTCTCCATTCAATCAACTTCAACCAAAGTAGAGCCAAAGATGAGTTTTATGCTCGTAAGAAATGTTGTTCTTACGATGGTTGTCATCACTCTAATCATGGTTGTTCCAGGTTCTGATTCCGCGACACCCAACGAACAACCTTTTAATTCTAGATGGACGGTGCATGTTGTTAACCAGATGGAGACCGGAGGTGTGTTGCTTCTGCACTGCAAATCAAGAGATGACGATCTTGATATACACTACCTCGCTCAAAAGCAAGAATTTGCATGGACTTTTAAAGAGAATTGGTTGGAAACGACGTTGTTCTGGTGCTATTTTAGAAGCTCGCACGGCCATGCTACATTCGAAGTGTTTTGGCCAGAAAGGGAGCATACATGGCTGGAGTTTCATTGTGGTTGGAACAACCAGTGCATTTGGACTGCTAGGGACGATGGAATTTACCTTAAAAACATCCCTATGGGCATTGAAGACTATAAGCATGATTGGAACAAAACATCTTTGTAAGAGATGGACACATTGTCTAAATAACCTTACCTACTTTGTTTAGACATGTTAGTCTCTAAAGTGGTTTTTTAGCTCTCTAATCTATAATTACTTACTCTTAAGCTCAAATATTTATCCATTTTGAGATATCAAGATTAAAGATCTAATCGAATTCATATGAGATCATCTGTTCTAAAAGCCTCCCATTATACTTAGATAATGGAATTACAAAAGATAATTGTTAGAATCGTTAAATGTGGAGTCCCCTGCTTTCAACCAAAACTTGCATGGTCTTTTTCAATTTCCACTCTCCTGAGCGATGTAGAATTGTGCACCCCCACTTGAATGAGTTGGACCTTCACAATCAATATAATCTTGGGTCGATCTTGCCTTCACAAGATGGACTGTCACGGGTAATGAAATGCACATCATAATCTTTTTAATACTTTTTTGGTAATTCTCATCGTGACTATCAAAAAATAAAGAAATTATACATCATTGTCTCTTTGCAATTGAATTTATGAGTCTTGCTCATATGATTTTATATACTCTGAACTTAATATCTTAATCTTTATATAACTATATTTAGTGGATTTTATATACTAATAATATATAATATAGAATTTCTAATAGAGTAAAACCTTAAAGCTTAACAGAGAAGGAAAACATTTTCGGGATTTGGAATCAAAACAGAGAAAAAAAAACAGTTAAAAACTAAACTACAGAATGAATGGCAGAAGGAGAGTAGGAAGACTGGAAGCAAGGAGAAATGAAACAGTGCAATCGGTGGACGTGAACAGTGAAACGGTGGATGTAAACTACAACAAGGTGAACAGTGTAATCGGTGGATGTGAACAGTGCAATCGGTGGATATAATAAGACAAAAATGAACAGTGATCGGTGGATGTAAACTACAACAAGGTGAACGGTGCAATCGGTGGATATAATAAGACAAAAATGAACAGTGATCAGTGGATGTAAACTACAACAAGGTGAATAGTGCAATCAGTGGATGTGAACAGTGCAATCGGTGGATATAATAAGACAAAAAAATGAACAGTGATAGGTGGATGTAAACTACAACAAGGTGAACAGTGCAATCGGTGGATATAATAAGACAAAATGAACAGGGATCGGTGAATGTAAACTACAAACAGAATTGAGTTCATCGGTGGATGTACTAAAACAACAACGGTAGATGTGATTTTAAAGCAACGGAGGATGCAATCGGAAGACATAGTTTTAAACCTCAAAACAGATTAAAAACACATGATTTTGAACATGTCTGAAAACATGACAGTAACTTAAGAAAATCCAACTGCATGGACAACTCTAAAACCAGAAGCCATCCATGCACAGACCAACAGAAAATATTCCAAACAATTTCAGAATACTTCAAAACATGAATTCAACTGTAAAATACAGAGGTTTTAAATAGCAATACAGAACTGAACCTACACTTCAAATGTTTTAAAAACTATCTCAGAATACACTCATACGGAGTATATGCATTATTTTAAAATCTCAAAAGTTAAACAGAACTTGACATACATTTCCAGACTTACTAACAGAGTTTTTAAAACCAAATCACCAGAATCTAAGTAAAATTCACAGACATAAATTTCACTTTCCAAAAACTTAAACCTCTTAACAGAAACATGTCTAGCTGCAGCAACCAACCCCATGAGCTCAATCCGCCAACTACATCAGTTCATCATCTTGAGGCACAAGGTCCTCATCCACAGTTTCCATACCTACATCAGGGAGTTCACCTATAAGCCTAAAGCTCAGTAAGAACATAATAAAATGCAATGATGCAAGTGCTATGCATGAACTTTCAGAAATACAGTGACAGTACAGAACATTACGTTTCAGTGGCAGAGGGGTATAAGTGGGGCTTATAGGCGAACTGACGAACAGGGGGTGCACTATCAGGCACAAACAGTTATACGGTACAGTACAGAAACAGATCTGGCGGCCAGTCCCTGTCCCCGTCCCACACTTAACCGATACATTTCAGTCAGATTTTATTTTTCTTAACTTCAAAACCGTGTACAGAATACATTTTGCATGAACTTTCGGGAAAACAGTGTATGCATGGACATTACAGTGCTTCAACTTAAACAGCAGAGAATCAGGAAAATAAAACAACAGAAACATAAAAGGAAACACAGAACTTAACTCTAATCCTTCTACCCGAAACAACCTGACAAAAATGGAAACCTAGTACCTCCGTGATGTAGGGCCTTAAGGGCCAACCTACGGGTATGAACTTACCTGTTTGCTGTAGAGTTGATGTTCTTGATCGTCTCGGTAATGTAAGAACCTGAAAATGCACGTTCGAAAAATAAACAAGCTACAAATGCTAACTAATAACTTGTAGGATAGGCTCCTAACTCCATTCAGACTTTTAGAAAACAAACCAAAGTGTTTTCACGTAATAACAGTGAGTTTTCTCCAAAACACCTTAACCCTAAACTCTAACAAAAACTCACTTTTAACATGTCCATACTTGTCAACTATGTTAGATGATTACCTTTTGCTGAAGAAAACAGAAGTAAGTAGAAGAAACAAGGTTTTGGAGACTTGGCACTGTGACAGCCCGAAACCGGAACTCGATCGGTGTCCGAGATCGGAGCCATCACTCCGGGACAGATAACAGGAAACGGGGACTATATTTTTTTTTTTGAACATAAACAGAATGAGCTTTTAAAGTAGACTCGTAATCTTTTCAGAGGAAGGGAAAAACGGGCTTCAGAAATAAATGGCGAAATTACAGGATAAAGCAGGAAGCAGAAATAAATAAGCTAGCGGAAGACTTAGTTTAAAAGGAGCAGCGGTGAATTCAAATAAGACAGAAGTGAACAGGGTTCAGCGGAAGAGACTGGATAAAACTGGGCAGAAGGCTTGAATGACGTTAGCCGGAAGATGTAAATGCAAAGACAGAAGCGAAGATGACGTCAACCGGGAGACTAGAGCTATCGGTGGATTCGGATACGACAAAAGACGAATAGTATTCAGCAGAAGAGGCTGAGTAAAACTGGACAGAAGAGGTGGTGAAGTCAGCCGGAAGATGGGTGACGTCAGGCGGAAGACACAGACAGTAACTGAGATTGGATGAGGAGATGACGTCAGCCGGAAGACATATTTATACTGGCGGAAGACTTGGGTGACGTCAGCCGGAAGACGGAGTTTTAAATTGGGCGGAATACTTGGGTGACGTCAGCCGGAAGATATAAATACACTGGGCGGAAGACTTGGGTGATGTCAGCCGGAAGACGAAGTTTTAAACTGGGCGGAAGACTTATGCTGACATCAGCCGAAAGACATAAATACACTGGGCGGATGACTGAATTGACTTTGACTGAGGCGGATGACAGAATTGACTGGGGCGGATGACTAAGGCATATAACTGGGCGGATGACTGAATTGACTTTGACTGGGGCGGATGACAGAATTGACTGGGGCAGATGACTAAGGCATATAACTGGGCGAATGATTGAATTTAACAGGATGACATATATACAGAAAACATAAGAACAGAAGGCATGAAACTTCAAATTTTACTAAACAAAATTTACTAAAAACCCGATTCAAAACATAGTTTAAAAAAAACATACTTGACAACATGACAGACAACATGACAGAGATTCGAGAAAACAAACTGCATGGATAGCTCTAAAACTCGAGACAATCCATGCACACACTAATAGAGAAAACTCAAGGCAGTTCCAGAATATTTCAAAATATACATTCAACTGTCAAACAGGAGTTTTAAAAAAAACATCAACACAGATTTTATACCTCGTTTTGAAGATCCCAAAAGTTTTACAGAACTTGACATACACTTCAAACGTTTTAAAAACCCCAAAACAACTTGTACAAAACTTGACATAACTTTACATAAAACACATTCTCACATGAATGACATTTGTCTGACTGCAGCAACCATCCCGTGAGCTCCTCCCGCCAACTACATCAACTCATCAGTTTGAGGTTCAAGCTCCTCATCTGGAGGATCCGTACCTACAACAGGGAGTTCAACTATGAGCCTAGAGCTCAGCAAGAACATACAATGCAGAGTGATGAACGTGCTATGCATGAATCTTTTTCAAATACGTGAACATTACATTACATTACATTTCACTGGACATGAAGGTATAAGTGGGAAGAAGAGCTAGCGCAACAGGAGTACATGCCACAACAGGACATAACAGGAGTACATAACAAGATGCCAGTCCTCGTCCACACTTAACCATACATTTCATTACAGGTTTTATCTTACTTAACTTCAAACAGTGTACAGAAAACATTTTCATGACTTTCAGAGAAAACGTGTATGCATGAACATTCATAGACAGGCAACAGAATAATAAGCAGAATAAGCAGAATATAAAACAGAATACACTTAACCTAAAACATAACCTATGGTTTAACTACACAACAGAAATCTCGACAACATAAACCTAGTACCTCCGTATTGTAAGGCCTTAAGGGCCAAACCTATACGTATGAACTTACATGTGGTCCGAAATGCAGCAAACCTGAACGCACGAGCACTGTGGTTCACGAACCTATAGCATGCATAAACGGACATTAACCCTAAACATCACGAAACTAGCAAATAAATAAACTAAAAATCGTTTTCTATCTAAGATAATTACCTTAGACCGAAAAGCAGGAGGAAAATGAGAGAAGGAAGAAACTCCTTGCGTTGGTTTTCCTTAACCGAAAGAGAGAAGCAGATAGGAAAATGAGAGAGAGCAGAGAGGGAAATGTCTCACGTAGGAGGAAGAGAAGGAAATGGGATACATGGCTTGTCTTCTTCCATAAGTTTGCCAAGTGTCAATCATCCATTTGATTTCTCCCACCAACCTTAATTTCTTCCTAATTTGCCATTCCATTGGTTTTTAACTAAAACATTATTTAGTTAATCGATTCGGTCTCACGAATCACCCTCGTTCGATTAAACACATCGACAATTTTATTAAAAACAATCATTGCATTAATATCGAAGAAATTCCGTTTACATATTCGGGGAATTATTACATAGGCAAGAAAAAATGCTGGGTGTTACAGGCACCGTCGCTTGGAAGAGAGAAAACAGATAAGGCAGAAAGATGTTTCACGATGGAGTGAAAAGAAGGAAGGAAGGAAGGGGGGGAAGAGAGAAGGCATGGCTTTTGCAACAAGTCAGTCATGTGTCAATCATCCATTGGCTTTCTCCCACCAACCCTAATTTTTACCTAAACAGCCCCTCCATTGATTTCTAACCAAATAGTTTTGTTTTGGTTGAACATAATTTTGTTTTCCAATTAAGTTGTGACTTAAATTCTTCGATCCGTTTTCTCCAAAAATTCTCTCTTCTGTAAGGTATTATAAAACTTCAAATAAAATACGCATTTTATTAATGGCCAATAAATTTCATTTCAACAGTTTAAGGAATAATTACATGGTAAAAATGTCGGGTGTTACATGTGTAGAGGTCATAGATATAAGAAATACACTTACTCTAAATCCATTTCAATATTCTCTACCAAAACTTATAATTTACTCTAAATCCATCATTTACACTCTTCATGTAACAATTTCATCAACAATCCAATTTATTCCGAAATGCACTTGCCTTTTTTGCTTGTAAAACCTTCGATCTAGCCTCGTTAATGCATCGGGAACTTAGATCAGATTTGGGTTAGAAAAACATTCATCAACTAGTTTCTGAAATTGAGTCGCGAGGCTCCCGAGTTCAGGCCGTACATGGCAACTCATCCATATATCCATATATTGTATTATATCATGTATAGCCATATCATCCTTTTTTGGTCAATGGTCATTTAACCATATTGGGTAATAACTTTATAGGCTAATAACTTTGTTTGTTACTAGACAACAATGGTTTTTACTATCAAAGATGAACTTAATGAAGCCTTGTATTAGCCAATCCTATAATCTTACTATCTCTATAAAAATAAATCTCTATCAATTTCAACCCTCTTCATTCCAACGTAGAGCCGAAAATGGGTTTCATACTCATTAGAAATGTTGTTCTTATGATGGTTCTCATCTCTCTAACCATGGCAGTTGAAGACTCTAATTCTCCAATGCTAAACGCACAAGGTCGAGGTACTAGATGGACAGTACATGTTGTTAACAAGATGGCGAGTGAGAACTGTTGTTTGTGCACTACAAATCAAAACACGACGATCTCGTCGAACGCAGCATCACTCTCGAATCGAGAATTTGCATGGAGTTTTAAATAAAATTTATTGGAATTAACGTTGTTCTGGTGCTATTTTAGAAGCTCGCAATTTTGGCCGAAAAGGATGCATCTGGCTAGAGTTTCACTAAAATTACCGAAACTGCATTGGGTCGCTAGAGACGATGGAATTCACCTTGCAAACGTTCCCTATAAAATCAAAGTCTATAAGCATGATTGGACGACATCTCCCTAAAAGATGATGTCTTACATAACTGTGACGCCCCCAGACCCGATCGGGGTCGAGGAGCCATCACCCCGGACATTTGGACATTTAAAACGTGAGATATATTTTTTTTTTTTGAAATCTTTCAACCTGTAAAACAGAGAGAAACCTTCGCTGGAAATTTAAGACTGGAAGACATGAAAAAAAATTAGGTTACATGAATAATTGGCAGAAGAAAACAGGAAGGCGGAAAGCAGGGAGGAACGAAAAAAATTCCTGGGATTTTCACCCGGACTTGACTTCGACTTTTAAAACTCTTCAATCTGAAAACGTGAAAACAGAAGATCGTGAAACAGAAATGGACGACTGACATGCGGGGAAGGACTTAATAAAATGGAAAATAGAAATTGGAAGTCATGCCGTGGAAGACTTACTGTGGACAAACAGAAGTCGTGGACGTTTAAAATTAACAGAGGCTGCGGACGTTTAAATAACAGAAGGCAGAATGGACGTTTAAGACAGCAGGCAAAATGGACGTTTAAGACATAACAGGCAACTATTTTTGAAGGCAGTGTGGACGTGGACGACTGTTTTTCAGAAACAAAACAGGTAATTATATTTTGAAGGCAGTGTGGACGTGGACGACTGTTTTTCAGAAACAAAACAGGCAACTATATTTTGAAGGCAGTGTGGACGTGGACGACTGTTTTTCATAAACAAAACTGGCAACTATATTTTGAAGGCAGTGTGGACGTGGACGACTGAAAACTTGAAAGACTTGAAAACCCAGAAGACATAAATACTCCGCTGATCGATCGGCTACCCAGGCGATCGATCGGCAACCTCTCTGTTTGACGATATTTAACAGAAAGACATAAAAACATGAGACATGTGATAAGTGTGTATTTTACACACTTATTTATACTTTTTACACTTGATTTGATAAGTTTATTCTCAAGTGTGTGAAAGTATTTGATGAGTTTTGTTTAAGTGTGCAGAAAACGTATTTAAAACAGGGAGAAAGACAAAATAGTGGTAAAACAATGAACATGACAATCGATCTCCACAAATTCCAGCGATTGATCACCACAATATCCAAAAAAACAACCGAAATTTTGCACAAGAAAAACAGAGACTGTGGCTATCAACCGCCACATTCTAGCGATTGATTGCCATATGATTTCATTTTGGAAAGTTTATTTACCGTAATCTCGGCCATTAACTTAAGGAAAGAACGAATCAAGGTTGTTGATATGATACAGACTAAAGACTTAAAACCTAAAAGAAGAGAAGCGAGCAGCGAACCAGGGGCAAGCGAGAGCGATTTTGGAAAGAATCACGATTCGGGTTTTGAGCAATTTTGGAAGCTTTCAACGCAGAGATTCGGGATTTTGAGGGCGATTTAAAACAAAGCGAGGGCAGCAGCGTTGGACGACTTTGGAGAGTAAGAAACAGAGGCTTCAGCGATTCTGGCGTGCGGCGACTTGGAGGCGAGCGACGGTCTTCGGCGTTGGGAGATTCCGGCGATTGAGGGCTGTCGGTCTTCAGGCGTTCGGCGATTCTGGAGAGGCGACGATCCGACGATTCAGCATGGTCGGCGGATTCTGGCGAGCAGCGTTCACGGTTCGGGATTCTGAGAAGCAGAAGGCGATTCCTTCAAGCGATTTTGGCAGGAAGCAAATAAGCAATTTTTACAGAATAATATATTTCTTTTATTTTTATTTCCATTATTTAATTATGCAATATTCTAGTATTATTGTTTTCTTTTATTTAAGCATGAACTAAACTTTTTAACTAGGGGCTACGATGTAGCCAGACTACGTTTATTTTATGTTCTTCGTTTAATTTTATTTATTGAGTATTTCTTCCAATATTGTTGACGCATTTAATTTCTGTTCGTAAAGCCTGTAAATTTCTGGTCAATCTTTACTTGATTTTTGGGGTGTTTTGAGACCGAGAGGTGATAAATACCTGAGCACTGAAATTAATGTCATGAATATACGTAGGCTAGAGATAGTTACGGTATTTGTGTGATCACTGTGATTTCTTGATTTATTTGTATTTGATTAATGCAGGATTTGAGACTGAGAAGTGATAACCCATTAATCAAATAAACTACGTAATGCTCGAGAGAGATTGCACTAGAATTTAGTGAAATCGATCATCAACATAGGAAGAATATTTATGAATATAATTGCGAAGAACTGAAATAAACATTGTCTTGGTGAAATCGTAGTACCTAGGCTTTTATTAATTTGATTTAATCTCAGTTTATTTGTTTTGCTATTTTAATTTAGTTTATTTTAATTGTTTTAGTCATTTATTTATTTTATTTATTTTAGTTGTTTATTTTAATTTCAATTATTAAAAATCATAAAAACGTGTATTCAATTTAGAATTAAGATTAATTATTCGATTATTAATTAACAAGTCCTCGTGGGTTCGACACTCTATTTTATCACTATATTACTTGTTGCGACTCGTACACTTGCGAAATATTTTGCACAACAACATGAAAACAGAAAGCATAAAAACTTCAAACTTCAGAAACCGATTTAAAACATAACTTTAACACATGTTTAAAAAAAACATGACATAAGTTTACAGAAGTGTAAGAAATCAGACTACATGGATAGCTCTAAAACCAGAGATAATCCATACACAACCTAAAAGAGAAAAATCCAAGCAGTTCCAGAATATTTCAAAACATAAATTTTCAACTGTCATTACAGAGGTTTCAAATACGTCAAAACTATAAAAGTTTTACAGAACTTGACATACACTTCAGGAAAACACATTCTCATAGGGATAACATTTGTCTGACTGCAGCAACCAATCCCATGAGCTCGATCCGCCAACTACATCAACTCATCAGCTTGAGGCACAAAGTCCTCATTTGGAGGATCCATACCTACAACAGGGAGTTCAACTATGAGCCTAGAGCTCAGTAAGAACATGAAATACATGATGCATATGTTGTGCATGGACATTTTCAAATACATGAACATTACATTACGTTTCACTGGACAGGAAGGTATAAGTGGGAAGGGGAGCTAGCGCAACAGGAGTACATGACACAATAGGACATAACAGGAGTACATGACAGGATGTCAGTCCTCATCCACACTTAACCATACATTACTTTCACATTTTTAACCTTCATAACTTCAAATCTGGTGCAAGAAAACATTTGCATAGTTTTCCAAAAAACGTGTATGCATGGACATTCATTGTGCTTAACATAAGTTAAACATGTGACAAGTAGAACAGAAAACAGGATAACGAGCAAAACAGAAAACAAACACATTCAACTTAGAGCTTAACCTACCACCTAGCTACCCGACAACCAAAAACCTAGTATCTCCGTGCTGTAGGGCCTTAAGGGCCAACTTTTATGCATGAACTTACCTGTTGTCCGTGAGTTGCAAGTCTTGAACGTCTCGGTTATGCACGGATCTGCAACAAGCACGAAAAGGAAATAAACAAGCTGCAAATGCTAACTAATAACTTGTAGGATATGCTCCTAACTCCATTCAGACCTTTAGAAAACGAACCAGCGTGTTTTCATGCAAAAATAGTGAGTTTTCTCTAAAATGTCTTGACCCTAAACTTCAACAAAACTCACGTTTTAACTTGTCCAAAATTGTTAGCATGAGTAGATGCTTACCCTAGTCAGAGAAATGAAAGAAAACCGAGGAGATCGAAAATGCTTTGATGGACTTTTGTCGTCTGGAAGAGAGGAAACAGAGAGGAAGGGATGAATGTGAAGGTTTACGTAGAAGAGAGGAGAATATGTAGGTTTCTCAGCAAGTTATGGACATGTGCAACCATCCATTGGCTTTCTCCCACCAACCTTAACTCCATCCCAATTTACCCTTCCATTCATTTCCAACTAATGGTTTTGTTTAGTTACACATTAGTTTAGTTTCTATCCCACTATTTAATTCAATATAAACTCCGTCGATTTGGTTTCCAACAAATCATTCATTGTATTAATATCAAATTAATTCCACATAATAATTTGGGAAAAATAATTACATAGGCAAATGCCGGGTGTTACATAATAACCTTTGGACACACTTGGCTGCTCATATATGTTAGTCACTAAAGCAGTTTCCAACTTCAAAATATGAAATCCCAAAAGAAATAATGAACTCTCTTGCATGCAGTTTAGAGTATTCTTAATATAATATTATCTATTTTATACCGATTTGTGGAAGACCCTTTTTGGATCGTGACACTTCAATACCATCCATTTTATTCTTAGATTACGGGCAAATATATCTATTTATAATCTTTTTCATCTCCCATGAAAAAGAACAAAATACATCAAAAAAAAAAAAAAACTCGTAAGCTCAATTTTTAACATTAATAACTAATAAAATATTTTTTTTAGTTATTTAAGAATTGATATAAAATTTATTTTTTCAGTAAGCATCGGTATACACGACTATGAATGATAGTATGGCAAATAATTTCATTTTCTGTAAAAAAAAATGTTTAACTTTAAAAAAAAAGTTATACAAATGGTTCTAAAAAATTGAACATTATTTTATTTTCAACACTATAATTCTTTTTTCTGGTTCGGCCTCACACGGTTTACTCATTATAATTTTTCATGAATTAAATTCTCATTCTTTCAAATTAATTTTCAAATAGATCTCGTTGAAATTTTAATTTATAGGGTTGCCATGGATCTAACATGGTCCGGCCAAATATGTCAATAGTTCCATATATGGCAACACGATCATGTCTTGTATAATGACATTTTTATCCTTTCACGCATCCAAAAGATAAACTAATTGAAGCCTTGTATTTGTTGACTTAAATGTTGGTTAAGTCTAAATATGTTTTTGATGATGTGTTTGTATGATTAATATTGTAATTTGATTATATTTGTTTAGTGAGAATAATGAATTATTCAGTTGATTCAATCTGTTGGAAATGCCCTTGGAAATGGTATTTTATTATTCTAACAATCGGGTTAAATGTATAGGGCTAAATAGTTTATACAGGGCTGAAAAATTGATAAACAAAGACAACACATGCCGATTGCTTGACGTCAAAAGGCTACATTGCTTCTGCCGATGGAATAGTCAAGCTACTCATACCGATGGCGTTTTTGAAGTTGCACATACCGATAATGGTTCAGCGCTAATGCTTGTGCCGATAGAGTTCAAGTTGCATCTGCCGATAGCGTCAAGGCGTGCATCTGCCGATGGCGTTTGAAGCTGCATCTGCCGATGGCTTACAAGTTGCATCTGCCGATGGAGTACAAGTTGCATCTGACGATGGAGTCTTCAAGCCGATGATTTTTGGTATGCATCTGCGGATGGAATTCAAAGTATGCATCTGCCGATGGAATTCAAAGTATGCATCTACCGATGGAATTCAAAGCATGCATCTGCCGATTGAATTCAAAGCTTGCTTCTGCCGATGACTTATCATGTTGCATCTACCGATGGCATTTTGAAGATACTCATGCCGATAGCTGTTTTAAAGCTACTTCTACCGATGATCTTCCGCCAGAATTCAAAATAGCCGCGAAGCTATAATGACGTAGTTTTCAGCATTAACTTCAGAACTTTAATGGCGACGGCGACTTGCAACTACAGACGGCAACGGCTACCTGATCTAGTACGGATGCTTCCCAACGGTAACATTTTCCATTTGAAGAAAGAAGCATTCAATTCTGAGCTAAAGAGAAGACAGAGTATTTAAGCCGAGTTTAGAGCACGAAGACATAACTTTTGCAAAAATTCATTGCTGAGCCCTAACTTGAAATTATTCATACTCTGTAATTCTATCTACATCTCTCCTTTCCAAAACTTGAGATTCTGTTTTGAGAGTTTTTAGATTATTGTAATCTGTGATTCAAATCTGAAAACCCTGTAAGGCAGTGGATTGACGCCCGTAAAGTTCAATCCGGGATTGTGTAAGGCTGTGGATCGAAGCCCTTAAAGTTTGATCAACATTTCTCGTTGAGGAGAAGTAAGGAATCTTCAAGGGGGAGCCTTGGAGCGTAGACGTAGGCAGTTTTGGCCGAACCACGTTAAAAACTGTGGTGTCGAATTTTCTCTCACTCTCTTTACTTTATTTGATTGTATGCTATTAGTCTATAAGCTTTATTCAAGAGAGAAATTGATTTAGAAAATTAAGTTAATTTAAAAAGTCTAATTCACCCCCCCTCTTAGACAATACCGATCCTACAGTATTAACCATTTATGTGCTCTTTCTTTGTCTATAAATCAAATCTCAAATTGGAAATCCTCACCAATTCCATCAATTTTAACCATCTTCGTTATGAAATAGAGCCAAAAAAATGGGTGTGATACTCGTTAGAAATGTTGTTCTTATGATGGTTTTCGTCACTCTAACCATGGTTGATGCTGACTCGGATTCTGGAGAACCAAACAGACAACTTCGAGGTTCGACATGGACAGTACATATCGTTAACCAGATGGCAAGCCAAGACGTTGTTTGTGCATTGCAAATCGAAAGACGACGATCTCGGCGCACACAACGTCACTTACAACCAAGAATTCTGGTGGAGTTTCAAAGAGAATTTCTGGCGAACAACGTTATTCTGGTGCTATTTTCACAACCTGCACGCCCATGCTGAATTCGATGTGTTTTGGCCAGAAAAGAAGCATACATGGTTGGAGTTTCAATGTGGTTGGAGCAATTGCTTTCAGTATATTTTCAGTATTATAGTTTATTAAATAAAATGATCTATGTGACAGCTCAAACTATGAAGGCGAGGACGAGCCAAGATTCTGTTAGTTGTAAGGGAATAGCTCATAGTAGCGGATGTATATTGCTTAGAAAAGTAAAAAGTGAATGATTTATAAGTAGAGTTATTCTCTCTACCAAGTGCAACATATTTTGGACTAACTCCAAGAACAAAACTAAGCAGTCTTCTGCTTTGTGCTAAAGACTTAAATGTAGCATTACTTGTGTAGAATAATGTTATGTTTACACTCTATTCTTAATTCTTAATGTGTCAGACATTTATTGAGATAATTAATTATTTATAATTTATTACATTGATTGCACTAAATTATGTTTGAAGCATCCGTAAATAAGAATAGAGCAGGGGTGGGCACGGGCCGGTTCGGTTCGGTCCCGAGCCCGGACCGAGTCTTCTGGAAATTTTTCCCAAAAATCGAAATCGTCCCTAAGAGGAATTAGGACCGAACCGGGACTAGACCAAATTTTTGATTCGGTCCCGGTTCCTCCCACCCTAATATTATTTTTTTTAAATTGTTAATTTATAAAATTTTCCTCTTGACACCAATTCGCAGCAAAATCGAGCCCTAACCTGTGAGTGAGGAGAGAGCCCGACGACCAGCCGAAGATAGAGGCAAGGCGAGGCGTCGGGAGGGATTTTGCGAGTGCATTCTTTCGTCTGTGTGAGTGCGTTCTGCGTGAGTGTTTTATTCTGCAACTGAGGGGATAGAGGGGAGACGATCCGAGCAGGCGACTGGCACGAGCGCGAGGCGACTCGAGTGTTTGCCGTTCAAAGGTCAGGACTTAGGTGTTCGGAGGTTTGGTGTTCACCGTTCGGAGGTGGGGACTCGGGTGTTCTAAACCTCTGTTTCTGGATTAGGGAGAAAATTGCGAAGGAAGACTGAAGATTTAGACGAAGCGAAGGAAGACAAAGAGAATTTTCTGGCTTAAAATCGGTCCTTCGGTCCGGTCCCGGTTCTTCGGGAATTAGAGCTGTGGACCGAGGACTGGACCGACTGTCTTCTGTTCCAGGTACTTCAGACTGAGGACCGAACCATGGTCCATCACCATGGAACCGAAACCGCCGGTCCGGGCCTGTTCTCGGTCCCCGATCCGGTTCTGCCCACCCCTAGAATAGAGAAGATCCATAGCATTATTCTTCATTAAATGATGATGGAGAAAGATAGATATTTTCTAGGTATAATATTTTTGGTAAAAAAGAAACCAAAATTCCTGATTTATTTGGATCTCAGTTGAATCATATGTATGGGTTATTGTAATATCGTGTATCATTTTAAATAAATCTTTTATTTTGAGACGCCAAAAACATGCATCAACTAGTTTCAAAAATTGAATCCAAAGGGTAGACCGTGAGCCTAACATGGTCGGATCAGATTTAGCAACTCTTTCATATATGATATTTTATCATGTTTAGTCGCGTGATCTTCTGGTCATTTAACCATATTTGGTTAATGTATTCTTTCTTTTGGTACATTTGTCAAAAAGATAAACTTAATGAAGCCTTGTATTTACCAATCCTATACTCTTGATCTCTCTATAACATCAAATCTCAAATGTAGCATTTTTCACAATTCAATCAATTTCAACCATCTTCCTTCCAAAGTAGAGCTGACAATGGGTTCGATGCTCATTAGAAATGTTGTTCTTATGATGGTTGCTAGCACTCTAATCATGGTTGTTGCAGCATCTGCTTCGGCAACACCAAATGAACTAGTTTCCGGTTCTAAATGGAGAATGCATGTTGTTAACAAGATGGAGAAGGGAGGTGTGTGTTAGAATTTGGTGTGACCCGAATTCTAGTTGGGCCGGGTTGGGCCCGTATATCAATATTAGGGTTTTATGTTTTCTCTATATATTGATGCTTGAGTCGCAAAACTCATTGTACCTAATTGTTATTAGTGATTCTCTCCTCTGCCCGTGATTTTTTTCCTTTCTAGGGTTTCCACGTAAAATTCGGTGTCCATTATTTTCTCGTTTTTCTTTTTCGGTTTTCTTGAATCGTTCGTTACAGGTGGATTAGGGCGTCTAATCCTAACAGTGTGTTGTTTCTACAATGTAAATCAAAAGACGACGATCTCGATCCACAAAACCTCGCTCACAATCAAGAGTTTTCTTGGCATTTTAAAGAGAATTACAGTGCATCAACATTGTTCTGGTGCTATTTTAGTAGCTCTCAGGGCCATGCTGAATTCAACGTGTTTTGGCCAGAAGAGGATCATATGTGGCTTCAGTTTCACTGTGATTTTAAAGACTGCATTTGGAATGCTAAAGACGATGGAATTTACCTTCACAACATCCCTTATGACATTGATGACTATAAGCATGATTGGAACACAACAAACTTGTAAGACGATGATGTATTCTTGTCCGAGTAGATTTAAATTTGGATAAGTTAGCTGCTAGGTTTAGACATGTTAGTCAATAAAGCAATTTCTACAGTGTTCTAATGACTTGTCCTTCTCTACTTCTCTACTTCTCAATCTCTACTTCTAATTACTGATCGTTTAAACATTCGTTAATCAATTCAAAAGTATGGATCTTGTTAAATATATGGAAAAAAAGTGATTTAAAATGATTGGGAATATAGCTACCTAATATTTTTGGGATTCACTTCATCAGTGGCTCGTGAAAACTGTTTTAAATCGTTAAAAATAATGTTGATGAATCCCAGACGTTGATTTTTTATTCCCCAAAACCAGATATGCAACTTCCAGGTTCTAAATGGGGCAGTGCATATTATTAACAAGATGGAGATCTGAGGTGTGTTGTTTCTGCACTGCAAATCAAAAGACGGCAATTTCGGCGATGGCAATTTCGGCGTACACAACGTCAATAAAGCAAATCTCGGCGATCTCGAACACCTTGTAAGAAGATGATGGATTCTTGTCCGAGTAGAGTTAAATTTGGAAAAGTTAGCTGCTTCGTTTAGACATGTTAGTCAATAAAACAGTTTGTAAAAGTATTCTCTACAAGAATCATACTCATCAACTATCGGTATTTTGGTCAAAATATAATTAAACGTTTACACGAATGTATACCGCCGTTTCAGATTATTATAAAAACAAATTTGAAAATCATATTGTCAACCTTCTTAAAACTACTCTATCTTTTAATTATTAGTTGAAGAGTAATACGATATTTACTCTCTAATTACACTTTAATCTTAAATCATCATGCGTCATTCATTAATTGGTGTAATTAATATCTTATTTTAACTATTTATAATATATCTTAATTATTACATCAATTAATAAGTACTATATAAGAGTTCTGTCAAAGAAAAAGATTAAATTATATAATAAGATATTAAACTTAGTAATTAACTATTTTCCCTCATAATTGATTATCCAAACTCATTAATCATCAAGGAATCTCAACAAGCCAAAAACATCTTCGCTTGACTAAGAATAATACTATCATCAAGGAATCTCTACAAGCCAAAAACATCTTCGCTTAACTAAGAATAATACTATGTTTAACTAACTTAATAACGAGACTCGGACAAAGAAATGCATTAGAGTACTAATGTGTACCTTACTCCTAAATTCACATGTAGTAATTTATGAGTACTATTAAGAAGGATCTAGCGTGATGGGTCAACCCATATCAGTGGGGGCACAATTCTATATCGTTTGAGAGAGTGAAAAATAAATGGTTTATAAATAAAGTTATTATTCATATCCAGTCCAATGTGTTTTTGGTTGACCCTAATAACAAATTCGCACAGACTCCAACCCAAAGCGAATAATAAAGTACTGGGAGCGTTTGCAATATTTTTCATTTTTTTCTTTTGTTAAAGAAAAGGATGGTTTAATTACAAAGCAGTCAGTCTAAAGCTGTAACACCCGGTATTTTTGCCCTTGTAATTATTTCCCCGGATTATTTAGCGGGATGAATTTTTATATAAAATTTGGTGTATCTTTTAATGAATTGTCGGTGAGTTTAATGTAAAAATCGGGTTGAAGAATTTATTTAAAAAATTTAGTCAAGAACCGATGGAAGGGTAAATTGAGAAGGAATTAAGGTTAGTGGGAAGGAATTAATGAGCTATTGACACCTGGCAACTTGTTGAATAAGCCATACTCTTTTCTCTCCCCTCCTACGTGAAACCCTCATTTCTCTTCTCTGTTTCTTGTTTTCCTCTTTGTCTTCTCTCTTTCTGGCGATTTCAACCTTTTCAAAAGACTTCCATTCTCCTGTCTTCTCCAGTAAATGTAATCATCTGCTAAGTTAGCAAGTTTGGAAAAGTGAAAATGTGAGTTTTGTGGAAGTTTAAAGTTTCGATATTTTGTGAAAAACTCACTGTTTTTGGATGAAAACACGTTAGTTTGTTTTCTAAGAGTTTGAAAGGAGTTGCTGCTGATCCTACCAAGTTATTAGTTAGCATTTACAGCTTGTTTATTTTCCTTACGTGCATGTACAGGTTCTTGCATTACCGAGACGATCAAGAATATCAACTCTGCAGCAACCAGGTAAGTTCATACCCGTAGGTTGGCCTTTAAGGCCCTACATCACGGAGGTACTAGGTATTTCTGTTCTGTCGGGTTGTTTTCGGGTAAAAGGATTAGAGTTATGTTCTATGTTTTCCCTGTTACATTTCTGTTGTTTAATTGTTGTTCTCTGCCGTTTAAGTTGAAGAACTGTACTCGATCATGCATACACGTTTTTCTCGAAAGTTCATGCAAAACTGTTTTCTGTACACTGTTTGAAACTAAACAAGATAAAATCTGACTGAAATGTACTGGTTAAGTGCGAGACGGGGACTGGCCTCCAGATCTATTTCTGTACTGTACTGTATTACTGTTTGTGCCTGATAGTGCACCCACTGTTCGCCAATTCCCCTATAAGCCCCACTTATACCCCTCTGCCACTGAAACGTAATGTATTGTACTGTCACCGTATTTCTGAAAGTTCATGCATATTATATGCATCATTGCATTTATATATGTTCTTACTGAGTTTTAGACTCATAGGTGAACTCTCTGATGTAGGTACTGAACTTGAAAATGAGGACTTTGTGCCTCAGTCTGATGAATAGGTGGCTGGTGGTTCGAGCTCATGGGGGGTTTGGTTGCTGTAGCCAGGCATATTTCTGTCCCGAAGTTTAAGTTTTTAAAGTGATGTACAAGTCTGTGAAACCTCACTGTGATTCTGCTGTTTTGTTTTTAAACTTCAGCTGTCGTTCTGTGTTTGTTTTAAAAACTTCTGTTTTTGAGAAATTCAGTAATCACATGTTAAATTCTGTACTGTCTCTGAAATTTTGAAACAATGTATAGATTCTATGTCAATGTTTAAAACCGCTGTATTTGACAGTTAAGTTTATGTTCTAAAGTATTCTGGAATTGTTTGGGATATTTTCTATTAATCTGTGCATGGATGATTTCTGGTTTTGGAACTATCCATGCAGTTTATCTCTTTAAATTTGTCAATTGTAAAGTATATTTTACAATCTTGTTTAGAATCGGGCATTGAAAGTCTACAATTTTCATGCCTTCTGCTGTGCTCGAGAACCATGTTTTGAAGTGGTTTGAGAATCTGAGACGTTTATGTCTTCTGTTTTTATGCTCTCTGTCTGTGAGTCTTCTTGTCAAAAGTTGTAAATTTTGTCTTTAAAAATTTACATCCACCGATCACTGTTCACTTTTGTCCTATTATATCTACCGATTGCACTGTTCACATCTACCGATTTCTTTGTTCACCTTGTTGTAGTTTACATCCACCGATCATGTTCACTTTTGTCCTATTATATCTACCGATTGCACTGTTCACACCTACCGATTTCTTTGTTCACCTTGTTGTAGTTTACATCCACCGATCACTGTTCACTTTTGTCTTATTATATCTACCGATTGCACTGTTCACATCTACCGATTTCTTTGTTCACCTTGTTGTAGTTTACACCCACCGATCACTGTTCACTTTTGTCCTATTATATCTACCGATTGCACTGTTCACATCTACCGATTTCTTTGTTCACCTTGTTGTAGTTTACATCCACCGATCACTGTTCACTTTTGTCCTATTATATCTACCGATTGCACTGTTCACATCTACCGATTTCTTTGTTCACCTCGTTGTAGTTTACATCCACCGATCACTGTTCACTTTTGTCCTATTATATCTACCGATTGCACTGTTCACACCTACCGATTTCTTTGTTCACCTTGTTGTAGTTTACATCCACCGATCACTGTTCACTTTTGTCCTATTATATCCACCGATTGCACTGTTCACATCTACCGATTGCACTGTTCACATCTACCGATTTCTTTGTTCACCTTGTTGTAGTTTACATCCACCGATCACTGTTCACTTTTGTCCTATTATATCTACCGATTGCACTGTTCACATCTACCGATTTCTTTGTTCACCTTGTTGTAGTTTACATCCACCGATCACTGTTCACTTTTGTCCTATTATATCTACCGATTGCATTGTTCACATCTACCGATTTCTTTGTTCACCTTGTTGTAGTTTACATCCACCGATCACTGTTCACTTTTGTCCTATTATATCTACCGATTGCATTGTTCACATCTACCGATTGCACTGTTCACACCTACCGATTTCTTTGTTCACCTTGTTGTAGTTTACATCCACCGATCACTGTTCACTTTTGTCCTATTATATCTACCGATTGCACTGTTCACATCTACCGATTTCTTTGTTCACCTTGTTGTAGTTTACATCCACCGATCACTGTTCACTTTTGTCCTATTATATCTACCGATTGCACGGCTTGGCTCTCGGATTCCGATCGAGATCCGGTTTCGGGTTGTCACAAAAGCGTAGAGACTCTATGATGAAAAACATGTGTCAAGAATTCAGTTTAAAAGATAGACCATGAGGCAGACGTGATGGAGCCATATACGGAAATTCGGCCATATTTGGTAGTCCATTATGTATTTATGTGATCCTTTTTTTGGTCATTTGACCATAGGCAAAAAAGATGAATTTATCTTTACCATTCCTATGCTCTTTCTTTGTCTATAAAAACCAAATCTCAAACGAGAATTCTTTGCCATTCCATCAAATTCAACCATCTATGTTCCAAAGAAGAGCTGAAATGGGTTTCATACTCATTAGAAATCTTGTTTTTATTACGGTCGTCATCGCTCTGATCATGGCTGTAGCAAATTCCGACTCCGATAACGCAACACCAAACATCCAACGCTTTCATTCTAAATGGACAGTGCACGTCGTTAACCAGATGACGACGGGAGGTGTTTTGTATCTCCACTGTCAATCAAGAGACGACAATCTCAATATACACTATGTCGCTTACAATCAAGAATTCGCATGGAGTTTCAGAGAGAATTGGTTTCAAACAACGTTGTTCTGGTGCCATTTTAGAAGCTCGCACGGCCATGCTGATTTCCAAGTGTTTTGGCCGGAAAGTAATCATGATGATTGGTTGGCATCTCGTTGCGGCGGACACCAGTGCTTTTGGACTGCCAGAGACGATGGAATTTACCTTAAAAACATCCCTCTTAATGTTGAAGACTACAAGCATGATTGGAACACTACATCTTTGTAAGAAGATGATGGAATCTTGTCTAAATAACCTTAGCTGCTTTGCTTAGACATGTTAGTCACTAAAGCAGTTTTGAAGTTCTCTAATCTACTACAACCTTATATAATTCAGTTTATGTGTGATCTTCTGTTCGATATTCTCATCCAAATCCTTTATGTTAAAATCGAATGATAATTGAATAAAAAATAAAAAAAATAATAGATACTGATATTCATATGAAAAATTCAAAATGAAAAAAAATCAAAATACAATAGCAAATTTTTTGAATTTAGCTTATATGAATTTATAGAGAAAATTAAACTATAAGTGAGATCTACAATATACGGCTAGGGTCAACCCAAATAGAAATACTTTTGTATGAATAATATTTTATTTTATAAGTATTATAATTTATCAAAAATTATTCTTTAACTTTTGATTTGTGAGAAATCTAAATATTGTTTCGTGTGTAATTTTATGCATAAAATTCTCAAAATATGTTATGGCTTAGTATTGAGATGACAAATGAGCAGATCGACTCGTTACTGTATCGAGTTCGACTCGACTTGTTTAACTTTGACTTGCGACCCGAACCCGACCCGGTTCGGGTTGAATTTTTTTTTAAGCTGGCTCGTTTAACTAGTTAGATTTGGTGAACCATACTTTTTTAGGTTGACTCAGCTCAACTCGGTCAACTCGTTTGTCACATTGATTGCAAATGATTGACAATTAAATAGGTGTCAACTTAGTTAGTAAGTGTGTAATTTGCAATGATACAACTATAAAATATTTATGTGAAATTTTTTATTAGATCATCCCAAATAATTTTTTTCCTAAATATATGTTATTTTATATATTAATAAAATAATTATGTTAACTAAATAATTAACTGTTATATTTTGATATTATAAAGATAATAATTATTATAATTTTAATAATTAATTTTTTTTAAATATACATTATATTTATATAAATTGAAAATATTTATGTATATTTGATTAGTTAGTTTCAGCTCGTTAAACTTATTTAGTCGGCTCGTTTAACATTGGTTTGTAAGCTAGCTCGATTTTAATTTTTTTTTATTCAACTCGTTAAGCTCGGCTCGGCTCGGCCCAGCCAACTTATTTGTCATCTCTAGTATAGTATAAATGATGTATAAATATTTTTAATCACTAAAAATGAAATTGATGCTACTATAATCTTGATAACATAATGCTATATCTTAGGACAGAAACATTATCTATTAATAAATTTTATCAAAATATCTCATATTTCAAAATTTATTAACTACTAATATTTTGGTCAAAATATAATTAAATATTTAATTATATTTTTATGAATGTATACCATCTTTTAAAATTATTAGAAAAACAAATTTGAGAATCATATTTTCTATCTTTTTAAGACTACTCTACCTTTTATCATTAGTTAAAAAATAATTCAAGGTTTACCCTCTAATTATATATTTTAATCTTATCTCATCACGTATTATTTAATAATTGACGCAATTAATGTGTTATTTTAATTATTTATAATATATTTAATTGTTACACCAAGTAACGAGTATTTTAATTATTTGAATGTGTATTTTACTAAGAATAATGTCATGTTTACCATCTATTCTTACATTCTGACGTGTTAAACATTGACTTAGTGTAATTTATAATCTATTATTTTAATTGCATCAATCAATATTCGTCACTAAATGAATTAAGAATTAGAATATAAGAACAAATAATAAATGTATCATTACTCTACGGCTAATAATATGTTCCTGATAGAGAGTCATTGATTGTTAATGAGTTTGCTCGAGATTTGGATGATCAATTATGAGGGAAAAACATGAACTTATTATAAAAATCATCTTATAATTAAAAATTTATTGTAATTTAGTCAATGCAATTTCTTTATAGCATTTGTTAAGATTTTCCTAATTTTTAAATAACTCTTTCGTAATTATGACGTTGAATTTAAAGGGTAGACCACAAGCTTGATGAGATGGGACCATATATGGAAACTCATCCATATTTGGTATTCTATCTATGGTAGACCATGAGATTAACGATGTTATTATCTTTCTCTCTATATAAAACAAATCTCAAACGAGAATTCTTCTCCATTCAATCAACTTCAACCAAAGTAGAGCCAAAGATGAGTTTTATGCTAGTTAGAAATGTTGTTCTTACGATGGTTGTCATCGCTCTAATCATGGTTGTTCCAGATTCTGATTCCGCGACACCCAACGAACAACATTTTCACACTAGATGGACGGTGCATGTTGTCAACCAGATGCAGACCGGAGGTGTGTTGCTTCTGCACTGCAAATCAAGAGATGACGATCTCGATATACACTACCTCGCTCAAAATCAAGAATTCGCATGGTCTTTTAAAGTGAATTGGTGGCAAACGACGTTGTTCTGGTGCTATTTTAGAAGCTCGCACGGCCATGCTACGTTCGACGTGTATTGGCCAGAAAGGCAGCATACATGGTTGGAGTTTCGGTGTGGTGGGAACCAGTGCATTTGGACTGCTAGGGACGATGGAATTTACCTTAAAAACATCCCTGCTGACATTGAAGACTATAAGCATGATTGGAACAAAACATCTTTGTAAGACTCTTTGTCTAAATAACCTTAAATTTAAATAACCTTAGATGCTTCGTTTTGGCATGTTAGTCAATAAAGCGGTTTTTTAAGTTCTCTAATCTATAATTACTTACTCTTAAGCTCAAATCTTTATCCATTTCAAGATATCAAGATTAAAGATCTAATCGAATTCATATGAGATCATCTGTTCTAAAAGCCTCCCATTATACTTAGATAATGAAATTACAAAAGATAATTGTTAGAATCGTTAAATGTGGAGTCCCCCGCTTTGAATCAAAACTCGCACGGTCTTTTTCAATTTTCACTCTCCCGAGCGATGTGGAATTATGCACTCCCACTTGTATGAGTTGGACCCTCACAATCAACATAATCTTGGGTCAATTTTGCCTTCACAAAATGGACTGTCACAGATAATGAAATGCACATCATAATCTTTTTATTACTTTTTTTTGGTAATTCTCATCTTGACTATCAAAAAATAAAGAAATTATACATCATTGTCTCTTTGCAATTGAATTTATGAGGCTCGCTCATATGATTTTATATACTCTAAACTAAATATCTTAGTCTTTATATAACTATATTTAGTGGATTTTATATTCTAATAATATATAATATAGAATTTCTAATATTTGTGTAGAGGTCATAGATATAAGAAATACACTTACTCTAAATCCATTTCAATATTCTCTACCAAAACTTATAATTTACTCTAAATCCATCATTTACACTCTTAATCTAACCAATTTCATCAACAATCCAATTTATTCCAAAATACACTTGCCTTTTTTTCTCGTAAAACCTTCGATCTAGCCTTGTTAATGCATCGGGAACTTAGATTAGATTTGGGTTAGAAAAACATGCATCAACTAGTTTCTGAAATTGAGTCACGAGGCTCCCGAGTTCGGGCCGTACATGGCAACTCATCCATATATCCATATATTGTATTATATCATGTATAGCCATATCATCCTTTTTTGGTCAATGGTCATTTAACCATATTGGGTAATAACTTTATAGGCTAATAACTTTGTTTGTTACTAGACAACAATGGTTTTTACACATCAAAGATGAACTGAATGAAGCCTTGTATTAGCCAATCTTATAATCTTACTCTCTCTATAACAATAAATCTCTATCAATTTCAACCCTCTTCATCCCAACGTAAAGCCAAAAATGGGTTTCATACTCATTAGAAATGTTGTTCTTATGATGGTTCTCGTCTCTCTAACCATGGCAGTTGAAGACTCTGATTCTCTAATGCCAAACGCACAAGGTCGAGGTACTAGATGGACAGTACATGTTGTTAACAAGATGGCAAGTGGAGAACGGTTGTTTGTGCACTACAAATCAAAACACGACGATCTCGGCGAACGCAGCGTCACTCTCGATCGAGAATTTGCATGGAGTTTTAAAGAGAATTTATGGGAATCAACGTTGTTTTGGTGCTAATTTAGAAGCTCGGAGTCTTGGCTGAAAAGGACGAATAGATGGCTAGAGTTTCACTAAAATTACCGGGACTGCATTTGGGTCGCTAGAGACGATGGAATTCACCTTGTAAACGTTCCCCATAAAATCGAAGACTATAAGCATGATTGGGCGACATCTCCCTAAAAGATGATATCTTAATAACCTTTGGACACACTTAGCTGCTTTGTTTAGATATATATGTTAGTCACTAAAACTGTTTCCAACTTCAAAATAATTTTTTTCTGGTTCGGCCTCTCACGGTAGAAAAGTCGTTTTAGTTGACTCATTATAATTTTTCATGAATTAAATTCTCATTCTTTGAAATTAATTTTCAAATAAATCTCGTCGAAAATTTAATTTACAGGGCTGCCATGGATCTAATATGGTCCGGCCAAATATGTCAATAGTTCCATATATGGCAACACGATCATGTCTCGGATAATGACATTTTTATCCTTTCACGCATCCAAAAGATAAACTAAATGAAGCCTTGTATTAACACCATTTATGTGCTCTTCCTTTGTCTATAAAACAAATCTCAAATTGGAGATCCTCACCAATTTCAACCATCTTCGTTACGAAATAGAGCCAAAAAAATGGGTGTGATACTCGTTAGAAATGTTGTTCTTATGATGGTTTTCGTCACTCTAAACATGGTTGATGCTGACTCAAATTCTGGAGAACCAAACAGACAAATTCGAGGTTCGATATGGGCAGTACATATCGTTAACCAGATGGCAAGCCAAGACATGTTGTTCGTGCATTGCAAATCGAAAGACGACGATCTCGGCGCACACAACGTCACTTACAGCCAAGAATTCTGGTGGACTTTCAAAGAGAATTTCTGGCGAACAACGTTGTTCTGGTGCTATTTTCGCAACCAGCACGCCCACGCTGAATTCGATGTGTTTTGGCCAGAAAAGAAGCATACATGGTTGGAGTTTCATTGTGGTTGGAGCGATTGCTTTTGGTATGCCAAAGACGATGGAATTTACCTTAGAAACGTCCCTTATCAAGTTGATGACTACAAACATGATTGGAACTCAACAACTTTGCAAGAAAATGACGGATTCTTCTCTAAGTAATCTTATATTTGGAAAAACTTAACTACTTTATTTACACAAGCTAGTCGATAAAGCGGTTTCTATAATTCGTCGTATCGATGGCTTTTCATGCTTTGTTTCTAGTTAATGATCGCGTAAACATTCTCTACTCAACTTAAAAGTATGGATCTAAAACAAAATAATGAAACGTGTTAGTTTTCTGATCTATATTTAATTCTTATTAAGCTCAATATCATACTCTATCTATTTTCTATAAAGCAATTTTGAACTTCGTCAATTGCGTGATAGAGTTCAAAATCGAGTTAAAAATTATCTAGGAGTTCGAAATTGGGTTAAAACATTTTATTAAATTAAAAACATGGTATACAAGTGTTAAATTTAACAAATAAATTGACGGCAAAGTCAAAACTACTTATAGGAGTGGAGGTTCAATTTTTTTTAAAAAACAGTTTAAAATCTACATGTAAATAAGCTCAAACGTTAGGATTTAAATTTCACTTTACTCTGATCATTTTAATAACTTTGTGGTAATTCTCATTTTATCCATCAAAAAATAAAGAAAGATGAACGCTACTGTGACAGCCCGTCATGTGAAGGCAAGGAGTGTCCGATGGGATCCAGCTCATACCAGTAGGGATGCACAATCTCACATTGATTGGGAGAGTGAAAAATACATTGTTTTTAAGTAAAGTTCGCATCTCTAACTAGTACAACGCGTTTTGGGACTAACCCCAAGAACAAATTCATACGGATTCTTACCCAAAGTAAACAATATTGTTATATGAGGACCGGATGACGTTACAAATCACCGCCACTGCTATAGGCTGAGCCCCACTGGACCCTCCTTGCTTTCACATAGCAGGTTGTCACAGCTACCCCCTTCTCCAAATTGGTCACATACAATTACAAATCATATTTCGAGCACCAAACATTACATAATGTATAAATAATGCTATACATTATGATGTTAGTTTTTCGATAGTTCGGTCTCTTATCACAGAAGAACGGTTTTATTTTACCTTTATAATTGTTTTCTAAATATTTCTTAATTTGAAATTTAATTTTAAAGTAATTCTTTCGTTTACAACATATGAACATCATGCATCAACTAGCAATTAAATTTTGGGTATAATATGGTCGAGCCATAAATGTCGATTAGGCCAAATATGGCAACTCGTCCATATATTGGTAAAAACCAACGGTTTTGATCATCTAAATTTAACCATTCAGATGAGAATTCTTCACAAATTCTATAAATTTCAACCATCTTCGTCTCAAACTAGAGCCGAAAAATGGGTGTCGTACACGTTAGAAGTTTTGTTCTTATGATGGTCGTTATCACTCTAACCACGGTCGTTGCAGACTCAGGGTCTGCGACACCAAACACACAGCTTCGAGGCTCTAAATGGACAATACATGTTTTTAACAACATGTTGCCTGAAGATGTGTTGCTTCTGCACTGCAAATCGAAAGACGACGATCTCGGTGAACACAACGTGACTCACAATCAACAATTTTTGTGGAGCTTTAACGAGAATTTCTGGCGAACAACCTTGTTCTGGTGCTATTTTAGAAGTCCATACGGGCACGCTGAATTCGAAGTGTTTTGGCCGGAAAAGAGGCATATATGGTTGGAGAGCCACTGCAATTGGAGCGACTGCATTTGGATTGCTAAGGAGGATGGAATTTACCTTGTAAACACCCCTCGTCAAATGCCAGACTACAAGCATGATTGGAACAAGACAGCTTCTCTTCTCATTCTTAATTAATGATCTTTATTTCTTAGAATACTAAAAAAGTTGTCTATTTTCAATCCTACTCATCCTCCATGAAAACAAGCACAAGCTCTCACCTTACTGTTAGAATTTCTGTTAAACCGCCACGGACACCCACAACGAAAGTCCAGTGGATTCTATGGAAGCCCACACCCAATGCAATGTTTTTCAAACTTAACTCACAGACGCCCAGAGAGGCTTGCCGAAGTCCGGACACTCGTTAACAAGAAGAGTAACAATTGATGCATTAATCTTTGTCTTGTCGAAAATATGTTAATGTCTAAATTGTCAATGATCCAAAATGTAAGATCATCTAGATAATTCCTCTCAATTGCACTTTTTTAGATAAATTGTCTTCCTTCAAAGTTTTTATCACGACTAGTACGACAAACGTGCTTCGCAAATATCATTGATCTAATCTAATATTACATAGTCGATATTTTAATTATTATTAACAAATGTACATGTAAACTTTAGATTATCTTACACTAATTATATGCCTAATTTTTAATCAAAATTATCAATGACATTGACGACCATATTAGAAATAGAAGAAATTGACATCGAGTTCACTTAAAAGAACATTAATTTAGTGAGTAAAATAACATTCATGTTATATTTGAAGAGATAGAAGAAGAGACAAAACAATAAATGGACGTTGCTAAAGAAAACAAATGAATAAAAAAGGATAAAAATGTAAACTATATAATTAAAATAATATAAATCAAAATGATTAGATATTATCAAAAATAATAACAAACGATTAATATTTTATTTAAACTTGAATCAGTAAGTTTAAATAAAGCCAATCCTACAGGGTAAAAGTAAAGAGATTTTGCTTTCTCGGGATAAAGATCAAACAAAACAGGAATAATATTTCAGAAAGACAGTTCATATTCACATGGAGAAGAGAGCATTATCCAAACCATTGAAGAAGATGAAATTCAAAATGTTAGAAGAAGCTACTAAAAGGGACAAGAGCAACTTATCTTTGAAACTCTGAGAAGTCGTCAGTGTCTGATGGTGAGCTCAGCTCTGAGATGAAGAACACCATTAATGAAGTATAGACTGTCCTCTGCCATGAAGGAAATCCAAGGTATGGCAAATAAGTTTCGATATCCGACTGCTTTCCCGCCCGTGAATGTGTAGTTTCCTTTGTATTTGCTGATGAAATCTTCCGATGGTTTCGATCTTGCAGCAAATTCGTAGTCGACGGCGAAAGTGACTGACCCTTTTTCCTGCATTCCAAGAAATAGGCCGAAACAATGGAAGGAGCTTTGCTGATCCATGTTACAATGTGCCGAGAGGAAAAACCCTTGTCCGCCCAGATGGAAAGCCTGAGAATAGACTCGTCCAGACGGGAATAAATTTGCGCATTCCTCTCGTTTCAAGTCCAAATATACAACGCATTGTTGTCGGGGAAGTTCAAATTCGACTACTTTAACAGGGCGGTACTTGTAGGCCCTTTCGACAAATCGACGATTTGAGGAAGCCAACTCCTCGGCGGCCAGGGTTCTCTGCCGGTGTGGGGCCTCGGCTTTGAAAAATAGAGCCTCTAGAACGAGTTTGGAAGCAACTTCATGATCGAAGTCGTTACAAGTTAAGACTTTCTTGAGCTTTCGACAAGTCATGTAAGGAAAACGGATAAACCTTGCTAGTCGCCCACCAAGAACTTCTCGTCGATCTTCCAATTTAGGGTACTGGGATCTGGCCCATTTCAAGACAAAATCATATAAAGCATCTTCGGATGCGACCTGGAGATCATCGCTAGATATTATTGCCTCCACCCCAGAAAGTGGTAAGGCCAAAACCTCCTCTTGGAACCTGCTCAAGTGCACAAAAGAACAAAAAATTTAGGGTACAGAGGAATATTTGTTTCGAAATCAAAATAAAAGAATAACAGAGAAAAATCCTCAAATAACGAAATTTATTATTCAAAAGTCTCCTGAAAATTAATAAATTAAAAAACTATTAATAAAATAAGAAACTTAATAAAATATGAAACTATTAATAAAATAAGAAACTAATAAAATAGGAAATTTAGTGCTTGAATAATGGCTTGTACTGCATCAATTTAAATAGCCACACTGCAGAAGGAAATACATTCATTCCACTAACTAAGAAACAGTCATTTGAGGTCGTAAAACTTCCACAAGATTTTGAAATGAAAAGGATATGGATTTCATACTGAACAAACACTAACACAAAGAACAGATTGAATAACACTCTGTACAAGTAGAAAATTTTCAAACAAGCTTCGTGCAAAAACGTACTTGGTGATATCCCTATAACGCGCAGCAAGGTACAGTTTTGCAGCATCAGTTAATGGCTGAACTGCCTCAGCCATCAAGACACTGGAGGGAAGCTCCAAATACAGCAATGCAGACTCAGGTGTCATTGGCAAATTTCGTAATAGTCTACTGCAACACCTCATGCATGAAGCAACCTCAAATTTATCAGCAGCCATGAGAACATCCAGCAAAGCTGGAGCTGTAGTGACAGACAGGCTATTACTATACATGAAATTTAGAAGCTCCATCAAGGCAGATTCCTCTGTTCCATGAAAAAAGATAAAATAACTTAAACATAATATCACCCACCCAAAACAAAGCACAAATTTTATTCATTTGGAAGAAAGAAATGTAGATTTTCATACCAGAGGCATTAATTCGTAACGTCACGTGTCGTTGTTCAGACTCCCTCATCCCATTCGAAAATAGCTCAAATTGATAAGTCAAAAGAAAACTATTAAAAAGCTATAGAAAGTGAAAGACTATTAAGATCATATAGGAGACGACCAACCTTATAGAAGAATGGACTTTTGGCAGCCAAAATAGGAGAACTGATATGTAGTTGTTTAACTCTCACGACTGTAGATGAACCAACACTCCAACTAGAGTCATTGCTGTTTGCAGCTTCATCACCTGTAGAAGATGTAGGCAAGTTCAGAAAACACAGTCTGAGTCCAAAAAGAAAACACTTTCACTTCATACTTTTTAGGTTAATATTTCCCAGAATCCTATTCCAGCATATTGAACAAATATTCTTTCAAAAGTCTAAAGACTTCCCATAAAAGGAGGGACTCAGCTCAAGATGGTAACTGTTATAATTTTCATGACATAAAGTTTTAAACTACAAGACTGTCTAGCAACAATACCCGAAGGTGACTCTTCAACCATGGCAACAGCTTCCTCGTCCGGATTTTCGTAGCCCACAGCATCATCCATATCAGGCTGGTTGCATGTTAAAATTTGTTCTTCAGGGCATCCAGTAAGATCTACAACTGGACAGAGAAAAAATTAAATTAAATGTTATCAGAAGTGAATTCAGCATCGCCTAACAAGTAACATGGCCTAATCTATGTCAACTATCACAGAACAATTTTCAATGGAAAAGAAAAAATTTGATTCCACATTTTCTAATTAGGAAAGCAAAGAGAGGCCAGGTGAGAAACAGAAAAACCAAAGAAAAACTGCGCCATTCCTTAATTTAACCTAATTTTCACTTTATCGTCTTTCCTATAGAAAACCTAATCCATACAGAAACCATTCCAGTAGCAGATGACAACTATCTGCTTCGTTCATTTAAAGGCCACAAACGTCCACAGTCTAGAATTAGTCATCACACCTAACGAAAAAAAAAAAAAAAGCTCTACATACCATTTTCCTTCTTGTTATCCTCTCTCCTCCTCTTCCGTCGCGCCCAATCGGCAACACTGGTGCAACCCTCAGAATCGGGCTGGGTTTCAGTCGATTCACTCATGATCTCGATCCGTAGCAACCGGTCAGAAAAATTACTGTCATTAAAAGCAAACCCAAAATCGGCCTCACCGGAAGAAGCACACGAAGTACGCGGATAATCGGAGTCCATCACGGCAGTCGGATCAAACAGATCCTTAATCAAATCCCTCATCATCGAACAAAACTCCAATTCCTTCTTCAGTTACAGAGCTTCAACCACCAGTTTAAAGACGACCCGTTTAAAGCACCAGACCACCTAATTAGGCGCTCAAGAATCATAGATTGAGTCCCCGGACGAAGATAAATGTGAGAGGAAGAGAGAGAGCCACGGGTTTCGGTTTTGTCTTTCCAACTTGGCCCAGCCAGTTTCGGGGCGTATACAAATGTGGGCCTAACCTGTTTCGGCCCATTAGTACGTCAATAGATGGCATTTTGGTAAATGTAATTGACTAAAATAATTGATTAAAAATGTTTTTTTTTTTTAATTTTCTTGCATCAATATGTTAACAAAGGAAACTATTGATTTTAACATTTTACTATACCCGTAATTTTATGTATCCTCCTCTACTAAAAAACCTACAAACCGACCGCCGTACTATGATTCTGTTATCGGTATTGACCTTTTTCAACACTCACGTTAAGTGCATTGAGTTTAATTTTATAAAAAAATATCAAACGACGTACCTTATTAATAATTAGCTAAAATGCAATCTATACCCTAACAATTAGAGTCGGTTATAAATTAGACTTTACAATATATTTTTGACAAGCATAACATTCATCATTAAGTCGTTATCAATTTGAATATTTTTGTCAACTTATCTCTTAAATTCAACGTGTGTGTACGATGTTTTTTTATCAACGAGATGATTAACATGATGTCTAATTTCTCCAATGTTTTTTTATCTCATTTTGAACATTGTCAATCTAATCTCTATTCATTTCAAACTATGTCGATTGCAAGTTAAAATTTAAAGTATGGGTTAAAACTACGAGTACATTAAGGAAACTAGTAAATTGACTAGTACTTGTTCATCTTCTCGATTGATTGATTATTGGGCTGATCTATTGGACCGATTCAGCCTCGTCGATCTAATGGATCGGCTTGTTCAAAACCGAATCACCAAATGAAAGTGGGTTTGGCCGAATGGACGAGTCAGACCGAACCCCTCCTTTCTCTCTCAGACCAAAAGCAATACGACACCGTTCTTTCTATATAAATCAGCAATTTGAAATTTCTAAAGCTGCAATGTCCATGGAGATAACCTTTCTTCGACAAAATATTAAATACAGAGATCGGGAAGTGGAAAAGATTGCGAAAGCCAAAGCATTGATGCGCACAGTAAACGAAAAAATCTGTAGTGGGTAGATTCAGATTCTCACTCTAATCGAGGAACGAAAAAAAAAAGCGTTTCAGAAAGCTCAGAATTCGTACGTTAATGGCGGACACAAGATCGAACGTGAATCTTTTTGTCACTTTCCTTCACGTATAAAACTAAATCCAAGAAAATTGGCTGTCAGATACAACGATATTAATTTTTTCTGAATACAGTACTTCGCCATTGTAGAACTCTGCATAGAACTAACACGAAATACAAATAGGTTTCTTCTTTTGAGTTTCAAACCAGCAATGGCTTCAACAAGCTTCATTATCCATCCCTCCAACGCCCTGCGTTGTAGTAAAAAAAAACTAGATTAATCTTACAAATCAGTTACTAAAGCTTAACAAGTTTTCAAATCTGAGGAGTTTGATCCAGATGAGAAGAAAGGATGAAGAATAAGCAGAGCTCCCTTCACTCCAATGCCTGAGAGAAAAGGGTAGCCTCGTCTCCCACCACATGCAAACCCTAGAACGCCATCAACTCCAGAACGACAGACGAGGGTTTTCATGAGTTAGCAGCCATGGACGACCCTTGCACTGCTTTCAGAAATGGAGAGAAGAGAGCTCCACTGAAAACTCAACTGTATACTACATGTTTGGCGCCATGGAAGGAGAGTTGCAGAGCAGAAAAGTGAAAGAAGGGTTAATCATGGATGAGTGTTATATAGGGTTAGGATGTTAGAGACGGGAAGAAGGAGAGATTTAAGGCGTTGATTAGATTATAGTTAATGGAGAATCTTGGTGGAAGGGATTGTTGGGAGTAGGAAATTATGGGAAAGATGCTTCATCATAATCTCCACAATTAGTGCTAATCACCAAGGAACTGTCAGTGATTAGTTGGCTATGATTCTTGGTGTCTTTTATATTAAAAATTACAAATTATCGAAGTAAACATGTGAAAAGCAAAACAAATCGAGTTTAAACATGGTAAAATCGAGTCAATGTTGAAAAAAATTAAGAACCGAAATCAAACTGAAATGAACAAAACCAAAGAAATCGATTTTAATTAGAGGTGAAACTAAACCGAACTGAACCAGACTGATCCGACCTCTAGTTTGTGATCTTATAACGGGTTAATAGGTTTATGAATTGATAGGGGACAAAGCTTGTCTCTATCTATGATGATTATTTGTAAGATAGTTGGAGGGATCTAGGGATTCTTTCCTTGGTTTAATTCAAGAAAAACTACAACAACAAACAACACTAGGTAAGACAATCTTTTTTATTAAATAATTTTTTTATGGCCCTCAAGCTATTTAATAGTTAAACAGCTCCTTGTAGAATAAAAAATAGGATTACAATTTGGCCCCTACAACTAGGTGAAATGGACAATTTACACCGTAAATTTGAATAAAGTGCAATTTAGCCCCTACAACTAGGTGAAATGGACAATTTACACCGTAAACTTAGATAATAGGTAAGAACAACCTTAATGTATTGATAATGGGCAATATGGCCCATATCGTCATAACTTTCGTCAAAAAATAACGTTTTTTCACTTGTTCATTTTTTTTTTTCCGAAATGCCCCTCACTGGACCGAACCGAACCGGACTGGTTCGGCTAATTGCACTTTGGTTTTTTATTTTTTTTTTATTCTATTCATCTGTCTTCTCTTTTCCGAGAAATAGGATTTAAAAAAAATAAATAAGAGTGGAATTAGCTGAACTGATCTGGTCCGGTTTGGTCCAATGAGGGGCATTTCGAAAAAAAAAAATGAACAAGTAAAAAAATGTTACTTTTTTATGGAAAATATGACGGTAGGGGTCATATTGCCCATTATCAATACATTAAGGTTGTTCTTGCCTATTATTCAAGTTTACGGTGTAAATTGCCCATTTCACCTAGTTGTAGGGGCCAAATTGCACTTTACCCAAGTTTACGGTGTAAATTGCCCATTTCACCTAGTTGTAGGAGCCAAATTACACTTTACCCTAAGAAATAATTCATTTTTAAGAGAATTATACTCCCCTATTTATAACACAATAACATTAATTGAAAGAAAATATAAACAATTGATTGATGCGATCACTCATCGTGTTATGACGAAGGACCCACGACAAGAAAATAAAAGCAAAAGAAAAAAAAGGAGAGGTTATTGAATATGTGGCCGAATTAAAAAAAAAAAAACTTTTAAATCTCCTCCCTATTATTTGTTGTTATATGAGCATCTCTTCGTAACCGGAGAGATAAAATGAAGAATAAACATATTGAAAAACAAAATAAGTGTAATAAACATAAAAAAGAAAAAAAAAAAAGTGCGAATCAAAAATAATCGAGGCCTACTTGTGTGCAATTTGAACCTCGAAGGGGGGTGAGGAGGCCGACCTCTCTGGAGAAGACGGCCTGTCCAGCCCGTCCTCAAAATTTTTTTATTTTTTTCGGTTTGGGAAGAGGACGACTGGTTTTCAAATCACACTAAATTTTCAATACTCTATCGACTATTTTCTTGTTCTGGCGATATTTCTCTACGTTCACCTGCTAGATACGAAGTTTTTTTTTTTTAATTTTATCATTTACTTTAGGAATTTAAAAAAAAAAACTTATATATAAAGTGTTAAACCGAGATTAAATTTTTTATGACGTATTTTTTCTTCATTGTAATTTTTATTTGAAATTCTCTAAATAGTTTCTATCTAAATTCTAAAAATGCGAAAATTCTCTAGACGTATCATAAACTTCCTACCAAGGATGTACGTCCTCAAACCAATCAAAACTTCATTTCTCCTGGACGATGTCAAGTTCGCAGAAAACAAGTGAACTATTTTCTCGTAGGTATCGCCAGTCAATGCATTGATCCCGCGTAGGCCGATGTTCTCAAACATCTCTTTGATCTCCAACGACTCTCAATCTCTAAAGTCCACATTCATACAAAAATTAATTAAGCGTTTTCGAAAATTCTGCTCAAACTTTATCTGACAACCTTCATTCAAAAATTTCATGGCAAGATTCTGTCAAGTTCACGTACGACTAAAATTTCATAAGTTATTCAAATATTATGACATTATAAATAAAATGATTTTATTAAATAAATAAAAATAAAATAAATTGTCTACTTTTTTAGAATTTAGATAGAAATTATTAAAAGAATTGCAAATATAAAATACAATGAAGACAAAAGATTAATAGTCACAAACTATAATAATACTAAAAGTTGAGAGAGTATTAAAATTCTATTACATTAATAATAACAAAAAATTTTGTATAAAATATAATAATAACAAAAATCATAACTTAATTAAAATAAAAAAATAACTTATATATAGACTTTTATTATAATATTCTTACTTCAATATAATAAAAAATATTAAAATATGGATTATATAAGTGAGAAAAACATAAAAAATATATAAAAATAAATGCTAAAATAAATTAATTGTATTAGACATTTTATAAAAGTAATTAAATAAAAAAGTTAAAATGTGGAGAGTACTGATCAAGATAATTCCTAGAAAAGACTTTACTGGACAATTTCCTAGATAAAATTATTTTTCCAAGTAAGTTCCCAGAAAAGGCTGGAGAGATCACAAACGGTCTCACTTAAAACTCAGTTTCCTAGACAGAATTTACTTACACAGTACAATTACACCACTTAATACGCGGTATGAGAAACGATAACAATTGCAATCCAATTATCTACGGTATAATATATACATATCTAATAAAAATAAAATAGAAAAAAACTTCCTACCTAGCGGGTGAATGCGAATAAATATCGCCAGAGCAAGAAAATAGTCGTCGCTAATATAGAAAAAAATATTAGAAATATTTAAATAAATAAAAATAAAATAAAATGTCCACATTTTTAGACTTTAGATAGAAACTGTTAAGAGAATTTTAAATAAAAAATACAATGAAGAAAAAATACGTCATAAAAAATTTAATCTCAGTTTAACATCTTATATATGAGTTTTTTTTTTTTAAATCCCTAAAGTAAATAATAAAATTTAAAAAAAAAACTTCGTACATAGCAGGCGAACGCGAAGAAATATCACCGGAATAAGAAAATAGTTGAGAGAGTATTGAAAGTTTAGTGTAATTTGAAAACCAAGAGGGAGGGTTTTATATAAGGGGAGAGAACGGCTGGTCTTGTAGGGAAAACCTCGTGACAAAAGTCACGGATTTTGTATTTTAGGAGGAGGAGGATGGCCAGGCCAACTAGACCGCCCATCTTCTTCCTAAATGTCAAAACTTGTGACAAAAGTTTGAGGACGGCCTTCTCACCTCCTTCGAAGTTCAAATTGTTTATTTATGATACTTTCAGATTTTTTTGTATGAATATAAAATTTTAAAAGGTTAAATTAAAAAAATCTAAAAAAGAAATATTATAATTATATTTTTCGTAGTGATGTCTTTCTTGATTTGATTCTCGTAATTTTATCAATTTAAATTTTCGTGTAAAATTATTTAATATTTGACCTAGAAACCCATAACCTTGTGTATATTATAGAGTATAATTTCCGAGACTCATGGTTTTTTCTCGCTCTCCTAATTGGAAGATGGGACATGGATCGGAGAATCTTAAAGTAGAGATTTTGGATAGAGAGTAAATTATGATTGGACGATGAGAGTGGAAATGGAGGAGTGTGATGATCTGTTTATGATAAGCTTCAATCAAGCATTTAAAAAGCTTCCATTTTTCAGCTATAGAACATGTCAATATTCATCTGGGCTCCACATCCAGCCACTATCATTTTACTTCTGTTCCTTCTCCCTCTCTTTCTCTCTCTTCTGGTTCTTCTTCTAGAGATAGAGAGAGATTTTGTCAATAAACACCATTAATCACCTCGTTTACCAGAGCAGTTCGATCACATCAAACCCACAAAACAGCAATCGAAGGCAGGAAAATGATAATCTATAACGAACTAATTGCAGGCAAATTATCAGAATCATCATCAAGCAAAGAATGACATTTGCCATTTCAGTGAGAATGATAGACTTTTGTCTGCAATTACATGTATTGAGTTTTCTGGACAGAGATTTATATTTGAGTATCAACAACAAATGAAAGCAAGAGGCAACATATAAAAGAAAAAAAAAAGCACCCGTAATTTGTCAACGATCAGTCCAATGTCAATCAGTTTCAGGGGTCAATTTCGAGTCTCGGTTCGAAACAAAAACCGGTGAAAAGCTGAAGTGGGAATCTTTTCGAGACCGGGCATTTTTGTGACCATTTCCATAGTTTTTTGTTCATATCGAAGATAAGGAGGGCCGGAGCTCCATAGCTCTGAATGTATATGATATTGTCTGTCCCGCTGCTGGCAAAAACATCGTCAAACTCGCCAAATCCTTGAAAGAACTTGTGGGGCATTCGACCCATTTCAATCCACTCTTTCCCATTCAAAACCCAAATGCCGATTCCTTTGATTATTCCGGGCCGGTCTTGTTTTCCAATTCCTCCGACCATAACCAGTTTCTCCTTGAGGTTCATCAGCCGACCGCAAGTGAGTGAGCAAGGGACCGGAATAAAACTTCTGATCAACAACCCGTGAGAAGAACGAGTGGAGAGATTGTACATAACCAGTCCGTGTCGATTTTCAGGCACTCCAACCCCAGTTGAGTAAACCAAGAAATATAACATTCCGTCGCATATCACACTCTCGTCGCCACCTCTCCACCCTGTAAGAACCTCCGTCAAAGTGGTCATCCACTTCATTCTCTCCGAATCGAATATGTGAATAGAGAAATCCCATTGAAAGAAATTTCCCGGGACTTGCTTGGATTTCACAATTGTAACGGCATAATTCCGAGAATTCTTGTCCACATAAATAGCAAGTGCGCTATAGTCGCAAAATTTCAAACCCGGGGGTTCTTCAAGCTTCTTGAACAGTTTAGTGATCGGATTGCATACGTATAATATGCTTCTTCTGTCGTTATCCATGAAGCACACCAAGCCATATGAAGAAGCAATAAACCAATTCGATGCGTCAATGCACGGAAGTTCAATCCCATACCATTTTCGGAGAACTGGATCGTAAACATAACCGGTCGGTTCGTCAGAGCTCGTAAACATGAAATACCACGGCTTTTGCGGTATAACTTGCGAAAAGTTCGATAAAAACCTCTTCGAATTCACAATCTCGTGCCATTTTTTGCATACGGAGCCGGCTCTTAAAATGCTCGCGATGGGAAGATATGCGATAATGCGTTCGAGCAAATCATCCGGTAGGATAGAGTCCACAGAGAAAACCAAAGACCCTTTATTGCCTTCGTCGATGGGTTCTGAAAATGAATCGTAACCCTCAATTCCTTGTTTTGTGCAGTCGATGCAATGCGAGATCCAAGATGTTTCTCCGTCCATGAAAAAATCGGAAGGCAAAACCTATCCAAGACCATTAAACCATATTGTATCAAACAGAGTGATAGCAGATTAAGCACAAAAAAGAAAAACACAATAAACCAACCCGACAAAAACCAAAGTACAATTTCGAGATGTCAAAAAGAGGAGAATGATCGATCAAAGTGGAAAATCACACGTAATACACACTCGAAGAACAATGTAAAGTTACCGAACAGCATTACTATTATTTGAAAATTTTCATTAGAGCTGCTTACGCCTAGATTGTTATCAGAATCGGATCTTCAAACATATACTTAAAGTTACATCGTTCTATCATTATCTACATTCGAACCGACTTCCAACTTTCATTCGGTTGACATCCTTGATGATCTAGAATAAACTAATTTCCGAAACATTAAGCCGCATATCGCATTGATATATACATTTGGTAAAATATCTCGACATTTGATTCGGAACTGAACTAATTCTACTTTTAATGAAAATCAGAACACCCAATATTAAGAACATTTAAAAATAGGAAAACGTCAGATTCAGAGCATAGCACGATACTATCGTATAATAATTGAAATAAACAATAACTAACTGGATCAAAAGTAGAACCAGGAGAAAATGAAATTACGTCAATTGAAGAACACAATGTAGATAATAAGAGCATTAATCTCATAAAGCTTGACAAAACCAATGATCTATAACCATGGCAGATGCCTCAGGAACAAAGCTAAAATAAACAGAATGATACAAAAGGAAAACAAAATTTTAAGAAGTTTCAATCTCTGTTCATCGAATAAATTTATGCTTTCACCCAATACATAAACACTTTTCCAAGATTTCACATCCAACCCTATATGGGAATCGAGAAGAAGAACAATAGAACGACGTTGTTTTACGGCAAACATCAAAACCCGATATCAAACAATAATCAATTTAATCAAGAAAAAGCAAAATCTACGCATAAAAAACCAAACAGATCAACGAGTAACAGAGAAATCAATCGAAAGCAAGTGAAAAAGAAGTGAAAAAAAAAAGAGGGAAAACGGAAAAAACCCATCAAGAACATACAGTGTTCGCGCCACTCCAGAAAAGCTGTCCAAATGGGTGAAGCTAAATTCGTCGAAAACCTGAGAGAATGGGAAAAAATAAAGAACAGATGGGATGGGATTAGACATATTTGTCAGCTTGAAAAACCCGAGAAACCCCCCTTTCATTTTCAGCGGCCATTATCAAATCCAATTATCTTCGAAATGACAGGAAGCTCGCTCTATAGATTTGGCTGCCAACCCATTCCCACGGATCCCATTTAGAAGATAAACATTTTCAGCAAGAAAAAATTTAAGCTTGAGCTTTTCTTAATAAATTTCTTCTTGCTTTTTTGGTATGAGAAAAAGCGACCGTCGAGGAGGAATGAAGTGGGAAGGCAGTTTTGTAGGGATTTTGTTAGAGAGAGAGAGAGAGAGAGAAGGTCTGGTTGACAAAAAGCTGGTATCTTGGCCATTCAAATTATTAATGCTCTCTTGCTCATCACCGACCTTCAATTTTCCTGTTTTTGCCAAAATTATTTATTAATTTATTAGGTTAATTATACTTTAATTATTAATATATCAATAAATATTTTAAAATAATCAATAAAAAATACGTAAAAAAATTCTATTGCGATAAATTTACTATAAAGCAAATTATAAAACCGAACCGTGAGCTTTGGTTCTGACCGTTAACAAAGTGAAATTTTGAAACAACAAAACCTAGGACCGGCGCGAATTGGTACCGAACCATACAATTCGGTTAAAATCACAATTTTGGTTTGGTTTTATCCACCCACGTGCAGTTCTTCATGGCCAATATAAATCAAAACCATAGAGCCTTTTTCTCCATTTGTGACTTGCTTTATCTAACCAAACTTTCTCCTCCAACTTCCTCTCTTTTTTCCTTTAGTTTACTAGTTGTTCGGGATTCACGATTTCATAGCCAAATCACGTCACATTCTGATATTATCCACCGTTTTTGTGTATATTAAAAAAAAAATGAATCTTTATACGTGAAATTTGAAGAATAGACTTCTCTTTTACATAACTCTCGATTTTAAATTCTCATGCACCCACTTCTATTTGGTAATATGATTGTAATTTTTTTTCCTTTTTTTGATGACCCTATGTAGCTCCTGCGTGGATTTGATCGTGTAACGACCTTATAATGTCGGTATGGTCACATTATTTTCATGAATAAACAATTAAAAATATGAATCACGTTATCTAGGGAAATAAATATTTATTAGATTGCAAAGATTGTGATGATCTATGAATAGAAGAAGATAATGAGGGGGATCCCAACTTTGATATCCATCAATGTATAAAGACAAATGAAGTGTATTACAATGAAATCATCCCTGAAGGACTCTAATTTAGAGTAAAATAACAAATTAAGAACTTAATCATTTTGATAATCTGTACAATCACATAGTAGGTGGATCTTTGTCGTTTCATGTCTTAGAGAGAGAAAGAGAGGAGAGAGAAAGAGGAAGATTAGTGGGAAGCCCACCATAGAAATCTCTTTCCAAGCAAAGCCAATCTTGTGCATACTAACTCATCTCTCACTTTGACATTTTTATTTTCTCCAACATTGCCTTTGTTACCCAAAATCACAAAAGGTTGCATTAGCATCAAAATTTTTACATAATAAAAAAAACCCCGAGAAAAAAACTACGAGAAAACCCCAAGAAAAGAACTACGAGCAGAAGAGAAAAAATTCATTGTGAATTCAAAATTATAGATAAGATTTTCATGTACAATAAATGATAAAAACTTCAGATAAAAAATTTGAAATTACAACGTCCATCGGTGCTCTCAGTACAATATTGTCTGTTTCGGGTCGGAGCTCACGCAAATTTGTTCTTAGAATTAACTCAAAAATATTGTATTAAGTAGGTAGAGAAACTCTACTTATAAACAATAATTTTTTTTATTCTCTCAAGCTGTGTGAGATTGTACACCCTACTGATATGAGTTGGATCATCACATTGGGCCCTCATTGCCTTTACATAGCAGTCTGTTACAATCTCTCTCTCTCTTTCAGGGCCCCGTGTTCTTATCGATTACACTTCTAATTGGGCAATGACTCTGATACTATTTGTAAAGTCTCATGGTGCTCTTAGTACAATATTGTTCGCTTTCCGCACATATTTGTTCTTAGAGTTAGCATAAAACGCATTGTACTATGTATTGAGAGAACTCTACTTATAAACAATGTATTTTTCACTCTCTCAAACGATGTGAGATTGTAATCCCTACTAATATGGGTTAAACCCTCACACTAGACATTATATCCCTACTAGTATGGGTTGGACCCTCACACTAGATATTCTTTACCTTCACATGACAGACTGTTAGAAAAATAAATAAGATTCATAACACAGTGAAATAAGAGGATATCATCGAGTTTTTGGAGATATTTATTATTTTATTCTACATTACAGACTAAAATAGAATTTGGGCCACAAAGTTCGAAGAGTTAGGTTAAGTGGTTATAATTTTATATGTTTTCTATAGTTTTAAACAGCACCATCAATGGTGAAAGAATAGACAAGTCAAGATAGAAGGACACTAAAACATGGGTCAAGGAAATGAGAGAGAGAGAGAGAGAGAGAGAGAGAGAGAGAGAGAGAGAGAGAGAGAGGAGAGAGAGAGAGAGAGAGAGAGAGAGAGAGATTTTAATTTCCTTAAAATAAGTGTATTGTCAACTTAAGTACAACAGCACACCCATATTCTATTAAGGAACCATAGTCAAAATGGAAATTGATTTCTATCTAAAGTGTACAATGTATTTCAATAGTATATGTTTTGGCACTACCCATTGGTGGGTTTGCAATTTGTGGGGTCCTTTCTATGAAATTTAAAGAAATACCCATTTGCTCCAAAGCTTGAATTCTATAATGTTTTTGGAAGTTCTTTATTGGATGCTTGGTTGGATGTCATGCTCTTTTGTGTCATTCCTCACCAACTCAACTCCCACAAGCACTCACGTTCGCAACGAGTAAGATCATTTTGGTTGATCATCCATGAGGATCCTCAAGATTGACGGGGACGACTAATTGATAAGTTCTCGATGCGCAATCTCTTACGAGAGAACCGGTGAAATCTAAACCTACTAAAAAATCAATTGCCGAGACCCAATGATTCAAAGATAAAAACATGACCAAACTTCACGAATTTGAAATTAATACTAAAGCATTAACTTTGACACAAATTTTTGCAACATGAAAAACCATAATCCAAAAGTATTGATCTTAACTCAATTTTAAAAATAGAAACCGAGCATATAAATGTACGCCCATCCCCCTGCCAACATCCCGGCCCACCCAGCCACCGCCAGCAAATTCAGCAGCCTCATGTCCGTGCATCACTCCACTTGGCAGCACAACAGGCCCACCACGTGTACTCACGTCTTCCTCCCTCCCTGCAGAGGGTTTTTGCCTTCCCCCCACTCGAACCCATTCCCCCGGGACAGGCCCTGGCTCGAAGGAGGAGTACCACTGAGCTAGTGGCAGTGAGGCACTCCATGAGCTGCCGCTTCTGCTGGCGCTGGCTGAGGCTGGCGGAGAGTTGGTGCGGGGATTGGGCCGTTACAAAAAAGGCGCTAGCTCGTGGTACTGTACTCCTCACATTGGTTAGCCCTGGGTACTTGGTCCCTGCGGTCCCAGTTCGAGTGGGGGGACGGCAAAACCCACGCAGGGAGTGGGAAGATCGTGAGTCACGTGGTTGGGCCTTGTGTGGCTGCCCGTGGCATTGATGTCACGACATAGCTGCCGACTTCTGTGGCGCTGCTTATGCTGGCCGGATATGTTTTGGGCAGGGGATGTTCATAGAGGCACCCAAAAGTCAGTCATGGATAAGTCGAGAAGTAGGAGGAGACAAGATGTAAATTGCAGGGTTGGCCAGTTAATGCCAGCTTAAGTTGGAAACAAGTTTGGAATCATAAATAGAATTAGAAAATACGTTTTTTTGAAGTGGTGGGCAAGCCATTTGATAAATGAGGATGTGTTAGTAGTTGAGTTTTTAGTGGACCAATTAAAACATTTACTACATATTTTATTGATAAATTCGAGTTTAAAGCTTAACCAAAGAATGGATTTTAGACCAATCAGTATTATTTTAGTTTTTCCCATTTAAAATGACACAAATATAATATAATGCAACAAAACATGTAAAATACACGTGTTGTCACTCATGAACGTTCGTGCAGCAAGAAAAACAAATCCCGACGTACGTTAGAGTTTAAGTCTTTATTCTTTGATTTTATATCTACAAAATTGAACCGTTACATCACAGTCGGAAGATAAGCTACCTTAAAGTAGACCATATTTGAATCTACAAATTTGAGCCTGAGTTCTATTTTATATAATCATAGTATTTTTATTTAGAGAAAAAAATTATTAATAGAGGTATTCTCTCATTTGACTAACAACAAAAAGGAAAGGAAAGCTAAAGTTTGTCTAGATATATAATTTATCAATTATATGGAGTCACCAGTATCCAATACAATAATATTGGAGTTTGTGTTAGAGACTGCATGATTATTATTGTGATTATCTCAAAACGGTTGTAATGATTGAAATAATAACTCTACTTATTAAACTAATCAATTTCTAGTTTTCAAGCGATAGAGATTTATGAGTTGAGACTTTTGCCATCAATAAACTGTTATGTGCATTTTTACATTCACAGGGAAGACTGCCACAAATTTTTTAAAACTTAGT
>CM039506.1:51208729-51222883 GCA_022432975.1 Begonia masoniana
ATAAAAAACAGAAAAAAACTCAACAGCTTGACATGTTTATAAAATGTTACAAAACAGACAATAAACATCGCATAAACTTCCACGTTACTTTTAACCTGTTCGTCCATTTTTGACGGTTTATAATCCAAGACAAGATTTTTACGGTATGATTTTTTTTTTTCTTTTGAAACCCGATAAAAGGAATCGAAAAGGGAAAAGAGAGAGAAGATAAATAAAGGAAAAAATTGGTCCCCTATATTTGTGTCACATTGTCGCACATTGATGTTAACCAAATATAGTTGGATGTATTCAAGTATTGATAAATGGAAAGTAATGTTCAACTAAAATTAGAACAAGTACGCAAGGTGAATTTAATGCAGAGAGAGAGAGACAGACACGAAGATTTAATAGTTTTCAACATTCTCTCGTGATATTGTGTTTTATAAATATTTCAGCTCCACAATAATTCTTCGGGAAACTAATAAATAATTTATAATATGGTATTATAGTGTATGTATCAACTTCGAAATAATTGAATGATCGTGACAATAATTTTAAAGAGTACATTTTATTTAAAGTGTTAATATAGTAATGACAAAAATTTAACTAAAATTTAGTAATTATTTTTGTAAACATTGTTTCAATAGTTTTTAAATTAGATTTGTAATTTGTACTGTGATGATTTTTTATCATGTCTAAATTTATATACTCTATTTTAAATAGACGAGTGAGAAAATTAAAAAGAAGAGATAACTTGAAACAAAGGTAGGATTTCGATATGAGAAAAGAAAATAGAGAGGAAAATGTGATAAGGATATCTTGTAAAATGTTAATTTTTTTTTAATATCGGGTGATGTTGTGTCTGGTACTATAGTATTATGGAAATAGTTGTTTTATTGATTCACTAATAAAACTTTGCTGCTGAAATTTTGAATTGTAGACGTAGAACAGTTTTTTTCAAAACTACGTAAATCTTGTGTTATTTATTTCTTTTCAATTCTTCTTCGTTAATTCTCACGTGTTTCACAATAATTTTTAATATTTTTTATTATGTACAAAGTTAAGAATCCATTTGATAAACTATTATAGAATTCAAAATCAAGACATTCAGTCAAATAACATTAAAATATTAATGCAAATCTACAGTTAGGTCAAACAAAAATGACAAAAAAAAAAAATGATAATTACCAATTTGAACTTTAAAAGAAGAGGTTAATTTGAAATATCCATCAACTAAAAACTCTAACAACTAAAACTTTAAACTATCTCAAATGTAACAAATTAAACAATGACGGGGCCGATCACCCATCGTTCTGTATTTACACCGAGAACAAGAGATCTCCTCCCTAGAAGAGCCTCATATTCCCTGCATTTTCCATTTCAGGGAGTTCTAGGGAATCGGAGGTTCCCGTCCCGGATCGGGGTTTCGTTCTCAAACGTAATGTTTTAAGAACGGAGAGTCGTTTTGGGACGGAGACCCCCCGTTCTGTGCCTTAATTTTTTGGGGATGAGAACAAGAAGTCACCGTCCCAGATCGGAATATCATTCTCAAGTGTAATGTTTAAGAACGGGAGGTCACCGCCTCGGATAGGAGTCCCGTTCTCAGTCTTAATTTTGAAAACGGAGTGTCGTTGCCCCAGAATAAGGGACCGATCTCCAACAATATATAAATTCAGAACGGGGTAATTACCGCTAGAATTTGATCTGTTATATTTTAGATAATTTAATAATTTAAATTAATCGCATTAATTGGAATACTGACAAAAAAAAATGATTGAGCTTTGAAAAATCGGGGCGAAATGGAATCAATATTTTCCAATTTTGAAGATTTTCTCAACCAAATACACCGGTCTCTCTCTCCTCCGCCATGGATGCTTTATCGAGCTCTGTGTCAAATCTCAAAAGTTCCGGTCCTCACTCATCATCTCGTGAATTCTACACTGCAATTCCTCCACCTCCACAGAATTCTCATCTCCTTCAACAATCAGCTCTCTTCTTCTCCATCAAACCTAACTCCATTTCCAACAGAACCTACTCTTTACCCCACAACGCCGGTCCCGTTCCTCCATCTTCTCCTCCTTCATCTCCTTCTCATTCCTTCTGCCGTGAATCTTCTTCTCCGTATTTTCACAGAAGCCCTGCAACTGGATACGCTGCGGCCTTAATCGACATAGCTCAGTCTCACAGTACGCTAGAATCAGTTCAAAACGACGTCGATAAACTCCTGAAAATTCTCAAATCGAGACAAGTGGACTCGTTTCTGAAGAACCCATTAATGGGGGAGAGAGAGAAGGGAGAAGCAGTGAGAGAAATGGCGAGCGAGGGAGGGTTTCACTGGCACTTATTGAGGTTAGTGAAGATGTTAGTGGAAAAGGAAAAGATTGGGATTTTGAAAGAAGTTTTGCAAGAATTCGAGAGAATTTACGGCGAGCTGACTAGAACTCGACTGGTTTTGGTTTCTTCTGCTACGAAAATGGAGGAAGGGAAGAAGTTGTTTTGGATCGCTAAGAGGGTGCAGAAGCTCGGTGGAGCTGTCAAGGTGAAGATAAAGAATTTCGGCCATTAAAGAGGAGTTTGAAGCTTGTGTTCCGGCTGAAATATTCTCAATAAAAATTCACTCTCTTGAGCTTGATTTGCAGGTCTCAATGGTTATTTCTTTCGCAATTGTTACGATAGATTATTGAGAAATTACCAAAAACGACCACTAACTATGAATTTTTTTTGATTCCAATCACAAACAAATTTTTTTAACCATTCAAACCATAACGTATTGAAAACATGTCAATTATGACCACGCCGGACGGACGCTATAAAACAGCGTCCGTCCGGACACTGTTCACGGTTACTGTTCACGTGAACAGTAACCATTTACATTTTTTTTTACTGTTTTATAAATTAATTTTTAAAAATTACTAAACGATATTGGATTTATTTAAAATTTTTATCACATATTCACCACGTTACGAGAAGATAATCCAAAAATTTTCGTGATTTTACAATACTTACATGATTTATTATAATTATTTTACGTATGTTTTATAAAATAATTCACTAAAATTACAATAAAGAGTACAAGTGTTAGAAAATTACGAAACTTTTAGAATCTTTCATAACGTGGTGAATATGTGATAAAAATTTTAAGTAAATCCAATATCGTTTAGTAGTTTTTAAAAATTAATTTATAAAACAGCGAAAAAAAAACATAATGGGTACTGTTCACGAACAGTACCGTCCGGAATTTGTTTTTAGAGTCTGGACGGGTACTGTTTACGTGAATAAAACCCCCGTTTACATTTTTTTTCTCCGTTTTATAAATTAATTTTTAAAAAAATACTAAACGATATTGGATTTATTTAAAATTTTTATCACATATTCACCACGTTACGAGAAGATAATCCAAAAATTTTCGTGATTTACAACTACAATGAATTTATTATAATATTTTACGTATGTTTTATAAAATAATTCACTAAAATTACAATAAAGAGTACAAGTGTTAGAAAATTACGAAACTTTTCAGATTATCTTCTCATAACGTGGTGAATATGTGATAAAAATTTTAAGTAAATCCAATATCGTTTAGTAGTTTTTAAAAATTAATTTATAAAACAGCGAAAAAAAAACATAATGGGTACTGTTCACGAACAGTACCGTCCGGAATTTGTTTTTAGAGTCTGGACGGGTACTGTTTACGTGAATAAAACCCCCGTTTACATTTTTTTTTCTCCGTTTTATAAATTAATTTTTAAAAAATACTAAACGATATTGGATTTATTTAAAATTTTTATCACATATTCACCAAGTTATGAGAAGATAATCTAAAAAGTTTCGTTATTTTCTAACACTTGTACGCTTTATTGTAATTTTAGTGAATTATTTTATAAAACATACGTAAAAAAAATTATAATAAATCATGCAAGTATTATAAAATCACGAAAATTTTTGAATTATCTTCTCATAACGTGGTGAATATGTGATAAAAATTTTAAGTAAATCCAATATCGTTTATTAGTTTTTAAAAATTAATTTATAAAACAACGGGAAAAAAATGTAAACGGTTACTGTTCACGTGAACAGTAACCGTGAACAGTGTCCGGACGGACGCTGTTTTTTAGCGTCCGTCCAGCGTGATCATAATTGGCATGTTTTCAATACGTTATGGTTTGAATGATTAAAAAAATTTGTTTGTAGTTAGAATCGAAAAAAACTCATAGTTCGTGATTGTTTTTGGTAATTTCCCTAGATTATTAATAGTTGGGTTAAATCCATTTTAACCCTCTCGGTCAAAGTTTCAAAAAATCAGTTTATTAAAAAAAAAAAAAAACTTTAAACTATCAAAAAGTCCTTGATAGCAAACCGATAACTCATCATTTTAAAAGTTACACATAGAACGGGAGACCGTTCTATCGGGGGGTGCGCCGGCGGTGGAGACCCTGCGCCCACGCATAGGTGCCGTGCCCAGCACGTGCCTACGTGGCACTAAGATTAATTTTAAAAAAATATCAAACGATATCCAAATTACTTGACATTTTTACCACATGTTCATCACATCATGGGACGATAATTTGAAATTTTTCGTAATTTTAATACTTGTACGATTTATTGTAATTTTATTTAATTTTTTTATAAAATAATTATAATAACTCATACAAGTGTTAGAAAATTACGAAAAATTTTCGATTATCTTCTCGTGATATGAAAAACATGTGGTAAAAAATTCAAGTAAATTTAATATCGTTTGGTGTTTTTTTTTAAAATTAATCTAAGTTCCTTCATCACTTTTGTAACGCCCGGGATTTTTAAGAGAAAATAAAATGATAAGTAATTGTTTAATAAATAATTGTTTTAAGTAATTTAAAAGAAAAGCGAATAAATTTGGTTAACCTAATTGGTTAATTAATTTAGATTCGGGCATTTCCAGTGAAATTAAGCCGTGGGTTATAATTAAGAACGAGATTTAACGGAAATTACGGAAGAGCAAAACGGTATATTAATGTTTAATAGGAATTTATATTAGAATTATTATTATTAATAATAATAATATTATTATTATTATTATTTTATTTTAATTAAACACAAAAACAACAAAATCTATTGTTTTTGGTTGTGTTCGAGCCCGACGACCCGCGAGCGAAGAACAGGGGAGACGAGGGAGGAACGGCGACGCGGCGCCGTTCACCGGTGACTTCCGACTCCCTCCGGCCAGACAACGGCGGCAGGAGAACTCCGGCCCGTCTCGCGCACGAACAGAACCGGTAACTGATTCTTCGCCCTGTTTTTGGTTCTTTTGGAGGCCGAGGGCGTCGAGCTAGATTGAGCTCCGACCACCGGCCATTTTTGGCTAGCCTCGGCGTCAAATGACCGGGCTTAGGCCGGCGAAGGTCGCCTGGCCGTGCTGTGCTCGAATTGAGCGAAAAATCAAAATGCCCTATTTTAGCATTTCGGGTTTCGTGTGTGTATCCTTGAAATTTTGATTAGTTTAGGCTAATTGAGGCTAATTGTGGTCGATTGGTGAGGAAATGGGTAGAATTTGATGAAAAATTGAAAAGGGGGAAAATTTCCAGTAAAGGGCAGAATTTGGTTTTGCTGCATTTGACCTAGTTTCGGTCGTTTGTTTTTAAATTCCTTTTGACAAATTAAAATAGGTTATTAGAGGAGTACGTGGCCGCTGGAATCGTTCGATTCCGATAACCGTTGCGAAAGTTACGCACGTTTTAAGTTTTGGGTCGGTTTTACCAAACCCAAATTAGTGGCCGTTTAGTTAGGTTTTAGTTGGATAAAAGCTTTAGGAAATTTCTTAGTTAAGGTTTTGTTAATTTGGACGTTTAGAAGCTTAAATTAGTTTTAACGTCAATGTTGTGTGTTGCCTTAGATAAACAACGCTCGTAGACGGAGCTTGAGCTGCTTTGGACACGAAGTAAGTTCTCGTGACTTACTATGGCCGATTGGCCTACACCGTACGTCGATGTCGCGTCGAGGATCATTGGTGAATTGCTTGTTTAAACGCTTTGGGTTGGTAGCTAGGATTAGTTTATTTATAGATTATGTCTTTCTATTGTCTCGATGGTATGTATGTTATATGTTTATGTTATGCACGTGTTCATGCATCATGGTTTTCAACTAAGCATAGTTTTCAAGAAAAGAGGTGTGGCCAGAAGGTGGGGCTATTGATCTATTGTGAAGGCACGACAGGGGATTGTCACAGTACCACATCGTTTTTAAGAAAATGAATTTCTGCATTATGTTTTCATGAAAGGAGGTGTGGCCAGAAGGTGGGGCTATTGATCTATTGTGAAGGCACGATAGGGGCTTGTCACAGTACCACATCGTTTATAAGAAAGAAAATGTCGCATGATTTACGAACTCATATGCACAGCATGCATTAGCATTTACGTAGAACTTGCTGAGCCTTTAGCTCATAGATTGTCTGTATGGTGTAGGTGATCCTGACATAGGTGAGGACGAGATCCTTCCACCTGAGGAGTGATGCAGTTGACGGAGGATGGCTCGCGGGGTGTGCTGGCGCAGTCGATGCTTGACTGACCTGTGGGGAAGTATGTATAGGTTTTGAGGGTTTTTGGAGTGTTTTGGGCTGATGGTGAATTGTGTAGAACATTTTAGGATGCTTGGTTCTGGTTAGGTGTTAGATTTCTATGTTGATGTTTCAAACGTTTTGTTTAAGCCATTAATTTAACGTTATGGGAATGTTTTTAGTTTAATTGTATAGTTGATACATTTTAGGGTGTTTGGTTACATTTAGTTGATAGATTTGTTTTATAAAACGTTTGTTAAGATTTTTATTTGGATTTTTATGAACTGCTTGGTGATTTTGTAAACATGAGGATATGTCACACTTTTAAACGGAACCATGCAGTTCGTTTTTATGAAAATGTACTTCATCTTAATCGTGTTTAGAGTCGGTTTTGGGTAGAGTTACGAGAACGTATGAATGTTTGGAAAGTTTATGTAAAATGTATAATTGAAATGGAGATAGAAACGATATTGTGAAGAAGTGATAAGTTGATAAATTGAGGAAGGATAGAAGGTTGAGTGGTTTTATGTAAACTGTTTTTGTATGATAAATGAATTTTCTTTAAAGGTTTTCGAGGATATTTTTAATTGATTTAGAGGCTTAAAAGAAAAATTTTATACGGGAGATTAGGAATAGTGTAACGGGGTCGTTACAACTTTATAAATTAATTTAAAAAAAATAACAAACAATATTCAATTCACTTGAAATTTTTACCACATGTTTCTCAAATCACGAGAATATAATCTAAAAATTTTAGTAATTTTCTAACACTTGTATGATTTATTATAATTGTTTTATAAAATAATTAAATAAAATTACAATAAATCGTACAAGTGTTAAAAAATCACGAAAATTTTAGATTATCGTCCAATGATCAGGTAATTTGGATATCGTTAGATATTTTTTTAAAATTAATCGTAGTGCCACATAGGCACGTGCTGGGCACGTGTGCATGGGCGCGGGGTCTCCACCCCCCGATAGAACGGGGGACCGTTCTCGAAGAACAGTCTCCCGTTCTATGTGTAAAATTTAGAACGAGGGTTATCGGTTTGTCGCCATGAGTTTTTTTATAGATTTTTGATAATTTAAAGTTTTTTTATGATAAACGTACTTTGAGAGTTTTTTGAAACTTTGACCGAACTCTGAGAGTTAAAATGGATTTAACCCTTAATATTTACTATAGTAGAGTTTGTAAGACCCAACGAATCTGAAAGAATTAGCAGAAAAAACAGCACTTTGAATCAGTGGAGAACTGAGTAAATATTTTAACCTGATGCTCAAAAATTTGTTAGAACTCTTGATGGAATAGAATAAATTTCAAATCAGGTCAAATGAATAAATGGATAAAGCTCTATAGCTTCAATTCTAAAGAAATAAAAAGCAACGAGGTATATTCTTAATTAGAGTGATTACTCGATCTAGTTATACTTTCAAAAGATGTAACGTCTCTTAGTCTTTCCAGTATAATATTGTTATCTTTGAGGCAGAGCCTACATGAATTTATTCTTGGTCTTAGCTCCAAAATGTATTGTACTAGGTAGAAAGGAGAACTCTACTTATAAACTATGTATTTTTCGCTCTGCCAAATAATATGAGATTGCGCACCCCACTTGTATGGGCTGGGCCCCACCGGACCCTCTTTGCCTTCACATGGCTGGCTGTCACAATTTTCTCCTTTCGGGACCCGACGTTCTCGTCTGCCACACTTCTAGTTGGGTAGTGGCTTTGATATCATGTGTAACGTCCCTCGGTCCTCCCAGGCAATATTGTTCGCTTTGGGTCAAAGTCCGCATGGATTTGTTTTTGGAGTTAGTCCCAAAACGCGTTGTACTACGTAGGAAGAAGAACTCTACTTATAAACCATGCATTTTTCACTCTAACAAATAATGTGAGGTTGTGCACCCTTACTAATATAGGCTGGACTCCATCGGACCCTTTTTGTCTTCATATAACGGACTGTCACAAAAGATATTAGTGCTTGATGTGGGAAAAACTTTTCCACAGGCAAATTATCAATTTTTATATTGAGTCCTCACTATTAATTATTCAACATTAGGGTTACAGGTGAATGTGTAGGAGAAGGAATATATTTGTTACACTGACAAAGGGGAGAGCGCATGTCACTTTATCATTAAATATTTAACATATATTGATTTTTTTTAAATTAGAAATTAGAATGTAATTAAGTTTAGTTTATTTGTTATTTATTTATTTTTTCAATGAGTTCTACAATTATTGTAATTTAATTTAGGATTAAGTGCATAAAAAAGTTTGAAGTATTGGAAAAGTGTAAAAAACAACTTCAAGTATCGAAATTGCATAATAAAGCTTTGCGGGGACCGCTCACCCCCCGCAGAGGATGCAGTGGGTACCCGCCTCAAATGATGCGGGTACTCGCATGACGCGGGGGTCAGGCGGGTACCCGCGTGACCTCCCAGCTCTCTCCTTCCAGTCTGATTATATTCGAGGCTGGTTTCAAAGGTTTTTTTTTTTTTTTTTTAAATATCTTTTCAGAATATACTTTTGCGTAGCTTTGAAGCCATGGACTCGTCGTCGATCATCAACATAATGCAGTCCGCTGCAGACAAACAAACTCAACTCATGGAGGGCTACAATGAAATAATGAAGAAAATGAACAGAGAAAATCTACGCAGAAAGTTGGAAACAACCCAAGTTTCAGAGGAGGAGATTTCATTTTTTAAAGTCAAATGTGAAGCCATGGATGAGATGATGAACCTAGTTGAAAAGCAAAGCATTACAACGGTGGGTTACGACAAAACATTATCTCCGGCCACCGGTTCAGAAGCAGACGACGGTAAAAAACCAGTTCTCTAGAAGGGTGGGTATACTGAAACTTTAGAGGAGGTATTGAAAGAAGTTGAAAAGAGTCTTAAGGAAAGAAAAAGTCTGAAGGACAATGATTCATAACAATGGTTCGACCAATAATTACAGTTAAAAAATGAAATCTCCTCCTCTGAAACTTGGGTTGTTTCCAACTTTCTGCATAGATTTTCTCGGTTCATTTTCTTCATTATTTCATTATAGCCCTCCATGAGTTGAGTTTGTTTGTGTCACGACCCTAACAATGTACCCAATTTTCGTACTATATTTTTTTTTTTATAAACTTTAAGCGGAAACTAAACCGAAATCGAAATCGGAATCAGAATTGAATTATAACTTTTTAAAACAAATTAAAACTTAAAACCATTTAATAAAAACTTAAATTAATTAAATTAAAACAATTTTAAAAATAAATACAATAGAGAGGCGATTGCAACAGGCGAATAATCGCCTGTTTCAGTCGCCACTCCCTCTGGAAAAATCCAGAGGGAGGCGATTCAATCGCTAGGCTTGGCGACTATTCGCCAAGCCCTTTGCCCTGTTTCCTTTCCTTCATTCTTTCTTTCAATTTCTCCTACACCAACTACACAATACAACTTATTCTTACACCCTAAACCATACAATAACATCACGACACAAACTCTCTCATATCCTCATTCTTTTCACACTTCACCGTTCACCCAATAAACGACTCGAAACACATTTTAAAAACTAATAACATTTTCATGAAAACGAACTGCATGGATACGTTTAAAACCTAAACAAATCCTCCTGTTTTCAATCACCACACAGTTCCAAAATACATTCAATGAAAGACTTTTCAAACCATTATAAAACAGTTTCCCAAACATCAACATATACATATATACCTATCAACTATCCAGAATCAAACAACCTAAAATATTTCTATACAAACATCAGCCCAAAATGTCTCAAACCCTCAAAATCTATACATACTGTCCCCACGGGTCGGTAAGTCTCGACTGCGCCAGCACACTACCGCAGCCATCCCTCGTCAACTGGACTCATGCCTCAGGAGGAGGAATCTCATTCTTACCTGTATCCTCGTAATCACCTACACCATACAATACACTATGAGATAAAAATCTCAGCAAGCCCTCATAAATGCAACTATATGCTATGCGTGTGAGTTCAGAAATCATGCAACATTTTCTTTACTTTATTCTGTGGGTGTCACCGAGATCTCAACCTCATAACCGGAGAGAGCACATCCAGCGGACGGACTACTCTTTCCAGCTAGAAGAGGGGGGTACACGCTTACAACACGTACAGCCGTGCCTGAGCCCCATCTCGCATGATCATACATATGAGTGCAATAGATGTGGTATTGTGACAAGCCCCTGCGTGCCTCCACAATAGGTCAAGCCCCTCTCCAGGCCACATTGCGAGTACATAATAGATGTGGTATTGTGACAAGCCTCTGCGTGCCTCCACAATAGGTCAAGCCCCTCTCCAGGCCAGATCGCCATTTTTTAAAACATTGTGCGGAAATTCATTTTCATGCTCTTTCTTTAAAACCCGTGATGCATGAACAGTTCATAACAGAATTTAAACACTCAACATACATACCATCAAGACTGTCAAACATAATCTACAAAACAATTAAACCTAACTACCCAACCAAAGCAATATAAACTAGTGCGTCACCAAACTCCTCGAAACGACTTCGATGTACGGTGTAGGCCAATCGGCCGGAAAAGAATCACGAGAACTTACCTCGTGTCCAAAGCAGCTCAAGCTCCGTCCACGAGCGTTGTTTGTCTGAAGCAAAACACAATATCGACGTTAAAACTAATTTAAGCTATCAATCGTCCAAATTTACAAAACCTCAACTAAGGAATTTCCTAACATTCCAATTTAACTTATCGAGGCATTAAATCCATTAATCTGCGTTTGACACTCCGAAATCCAATTTACGAGTTTTCCGAAAACCCGAAATTTACAAATTTAACATTTTTCCTAAATCGTCCTAACTTCTTCCAATAACATTTAATACGTGCAATACGTTCGTAAACTATAACAATCTATCAATTTCGAGCCCTAAATCTCGATTTTTAACAAAACCTAATTGTTTAAAACTCCATAAACATTGAAATAAAAGCTCTAAGATTGTAGGTTCATACCTAGAACGTCGATTGGAGGAGAAAGCACGAAGAAAACGGAACGAACGGAGCACGAATCGGAGGTCGGAATGGAGGAAGCGTCGTCGGTAGAGAGAAATCGCGAGGAAGGGGTTTCAGGCGTGAAGATGGCGAAGGAAGAAGAAGAAGAAGAACTTTTATTAATAAATTTTGACTTGCCAATTTACCGTTTTGCCCTTGCATTGTTTTTATATCAGTTTCGTCCTTCTTTTCTTCAATTTACTAGCTATTCGGTTTCTCCAAACTTCCTTACTTCACCAATAAGTCTAACTCATTATTTAGGATTTATTAAAACTGTCCGATCGCAAATCGGACCCAGTTTACTATTTTTACTAAAACGTTATTTATATTACGAGAAGCTTAATTACTCGGAATATAGCGTTATTACTCCGAAAATTCCCGTAAATTCGTTAAAATTCCTACTATTCGTTAGGGTTCTAATGACGCTTCCTTTTTGTAAAACGAGCTTGATTTGATATATTCATAAAAATGCCAACGTATATTCTAATATATATTATAATATAAAATTCCGTACAGGCCGGATATTACAGTTTGTCTGCGGCGGACTGCTTTATGTTGATGATCGACGACGAGTCCATGGCTTCAAAGCTACCAGATCAGGCTGGAGTATATTCTGAAAAGATATTAAAAAAAAAAAAAAAATCCTCTGAAACCAGCCTCAAATATAATCAAACTGGAAGGAGAGAGGCGGGGGGTCACGCGGGTACCCGCCTGACCCCCCGCGTCATGCGGGTACCCGCATCATTTGAGGCGGGTACCCGCTGCATCCTCCGCGGGGGGTGAGCGGTCCCCCGCAGAGCTTTATTCTGCACTTTCGATACTTGAAGCTTTTTTTTTGCACTTTTTCCATACTTCAAGCTTTTTTATGCACTTAATCCTTTAATTTATAGTCTTACTAAGTTAGACTATACCAATACCAGTATCGGTTAGAATATTGCTAGCCCAACTGTTCAATTTATACTTTTAGCGTGATAATTATGTATCATTAATAAATTAGGGCAATTACCAAAGAAAAATCTCAAACTTTAGTTTTTTTTTTTAAAACCTTAAACAATTCAAAACCTAAAAAAACAAGCATTGGCGGGCGGCCAATCACCGTTCGTTTATTGTTCACGTGAACAGTGAATATCCGTCTGTTTACTGTTTACGTCCGTCCGTTCACTGTTCGCGTTCATCAGCTGTTTGATCGTCCGTTCACGTTCACAGTGAACATCCGTCCGTTCACTGTTCATGTCTGTCTGTTCACTATTCACATCTGTTCCTTCTTCGTTTTATAAATTAATTTAAAAAAAATACTAAACGATATTTGATTTACTTAAAAATTTTATTACATGTTTACCATATTATGAGAAGATAACGTGTAAATTTTCGTGATTTTTTAGCACTTGCACAATTTATTGTAATTTTATTAAATTATTTTATAAAACAGACGTAAAACAATTATTATTTCAAGTAAATATAATATCGTTTGATATTTTTTTAAAATAGTCATACGAACACCTCAATTATTTATCCCTGTTTTATAAATTAATTTCACAAAAATATCAAACGATATTGGATTTATTCGAAAATTTTACTACATGTTCAGCATATTATGGAAAGATAATGTGAAAATTTTCATGATTTTATAACATTTGTATGATTTATTATACCAATAGTTTATATGATTTATCGCATGTACAAGTGTTAGAAAATTACGAAACTTTTCAGTTTTTTTTTCGATTATGTGGTGAAAATGTGGTAAAATTTTCAAGTAAATCTAATATCGTTTGATTTTTTTTTTTTAAAATAGCCCTTAGAACGACCCCCATTATTTACCTTCGTTTTATAAATTAATTTTATAAAAATACTAAACAATATTAGATTTATTGAGAAATTTTATCACATGTTCACTATATTATGGGAAGATAATCTGAAAATTTTCATGATTTTATAAAATTTGTATGATTTATTATAATTTTTTTACGTATGTTTTATAAAATAATTTACTAAAATTACGATAAATCATACAAGTATTAGAAAATCACAAAAATTTCTAAATTATTTTATCATAATGTGATAAAATTTTGAAGTAAATATAATATTGTTTAGTATTTTTTTAAAATTAATTTATAAAACGAAGAAGGAATAGATAGGGAATATTAAGTTTTTGATAGTTTAAAGTTGGATCGGTATTGATACTGCGCACGATTGCCTTTCCCATCGTATAAATCGAACGGTCTAAAATCTACCAAGTCATGACAAAAGAAACTTTCGAAATCTGACGGTCAGCACATATTCCGGTGTCTAAAGAAAGGCTTTGTTCGGCTTTATAACTCCCTCGCTCCTTCCTTCCAACTCTGCTCAAGGGTTTCTTCTGCTCATCCAATCGAAATCTTTCAAGGTTCGACTGTCTGATTTTTCTTGTTAATTCTTCTTTTTGTTTAGCGATTATTAGTTGCTGTATTTTCCTTCTTGCTGATTCTATCTACAATGTTCTCTAAGTTTCTTTTTTCATTTGCTGGTTTTCGACAAAACCCTTGAGGGGGAGAAGATGATGGATCGAAATTGAGAAAGTTTCTGATTGTGCATAAAAATCTAGTTCTTTTTTTTTTTTTTTTCCTTTTTTCGTAGTCAAAG